>JAXIVD010000338.1:47500-73451 GCA_036785275.1 Cancer borealis | reverse complement strand
CATGAATTTATATAATCTTTCTCCAACTCGCGTGAAATTAACAATCATTGCCAATTATAGTTGTTGAATAATCAATTGTATCGTCCACTAGTAAGAACTCAAACAACACTTTCCTCAGGTTTCTATTGGCTGACGACACTCTAGAGTTTGTAGGTACGACACTCTAGAGTTTGTAGGTACGGCATTCTAGATTATATTGGTACGACACTTGCTTCTAAAATTATTTGATGACGTGTCGGTAGCTCAGTGATTTTTTTGTTTTTGTTATATTACCACTTTAAAAGAATACTACTATTACTACTACAACTACAACAACAACAACTACTACTACTACTACTACTACTACTATTACTACCACTACCACTGCAATAACATCACCAGCAGCGTCAATAAGAGTAACTCACCTTCATCACAAAGTACTATGATTAACACCGTAAATTTCACAACGATGTAAATACTGAGGCTGCATTTTTTTTCCCCTCGCCGCGTAATCCACGAAGGAAATTTGTTAGAGATAAAGAGGACATTAAGTAATCACGTCATAAGCAGGGAATTTTGACCCCTAACACCGGTTATTCTTAAAGGTGAATATTTCCTCGAAGGTCGTGGATGTTGCAGTGGTGGTGGTGGTGGTGGTGTTGATGGTGGTGGGGGTGATGGTGGTGGTGGTGATGGTGGTGGTGGTGGTGGTGGTGGTGGTGGTAGTGGTGGTTTCCTTATACAATACAAAATTCAAAGTTTAATATAAAAAAAAACTTCACTCATCCTTTCGAGATTACTTTGTGTTTATTTTCTTTTGCATGTTTTTTTTTTTTTTGTGCTAATTAGGATTATTACAAGAATTTGCAAGAGGAAAGAAAGCGTAATACTTGTTTATTACACGTTTGTTGCGTTAATCTCTCTCCCTCCCTCCCCCCCACCCCCCCACGCACTGACCATTCACCGTAACCAGGGTGAAAGAGGCGGAACAGAGAGAGAGAGAGAGAGAGAGAGAGAGAGAGAGAGAGAGAGAGAGAGAGAGAGAGAGAGAGAGAGAGAGAGAGAGAGAGAGATACACTCTTTATGGACGTAACTTTCCTATACATTGAGAGGAAGAGTTGACGTATATTATCGTAATCTGCCTCTCTATCTTCCTCCTCCTCCTCCTCTTCCTCTTCCTCTTCCTCTTCCTCTTCCTCCTCCTCCTCATATTGCTCTTCATGTCCTTTTTATCTTCTTTCACGTTACTTTGTTTATTGTTCTTGTGCCGTGTTTGTCTTTATAGCTCCGTGCGTCTGCTTATCATCTTCGTCTGTTCTTTCCTGGAATGTGAAGTTATTGCGTCACATCGTAAACAAGACAGCAGCAGCAGCAGCAGCAGCAGCAGCAGCAGCAGCAGCAGCAGCAGCAGCAGCAGCAGCAGCAGCAGCAGCGTTCAGTCCCGTCACCTTTTCAAGCGAGACAAACTGAGTCTTGTTTCCGGGCTTAACGAGGCTGAAAGATTCCCTTGTTTCTGGTCCAGGAAGATCATAGCGCTTCTGACGGAGTGCCTAGATCATGTAGAGGCTTAGAGGAGGAAGGAAGGAAGGAAGGAAGGAAGGAAGGAAGGAAGAAAGGAAGGAAGGAAGGTGAAAGACAGCAGCAGGACAATACCCTGACCACGAAGAACAGTTTTTCCCTCCGTTTGGATGAAAGATAAGCTGCATGAAGTCACGCTGAAAAAAAAAATTAATAACATACATGAATGATTTTTGTTAGAAGTAAAGAACATTGTTAAAGTTTGCCCTAAGTAAAAAAAAAAAAGAAAAATGGAAGTGAAGACGTTTGGTTGGTTGGTTTTCTATGGGATAAATGGTCTATTTAGAGCCCGTCAGCGTTGTGCGTTGGTAATTTTGAGTCAACGCGGTGAAGGATACATTGTACACACTGTTATTAGTGGCCGCCTGATCAGACTCAGTGCCTTGAGTCCAGGCCACACGGGGACGGAGGTCGTGTGTCGCTGGACAGCGGAGCAGGTAGTGGTGAAGAGGGTCTTTCTCCTCCACCAAGCAGTGTGGGCAGGGCTCTGGTTCTGTCTGGCGTATTAGCGTGTTATTATTACCACTACTAATTTTACTGTAACGACTACTACTACTACTACTATTACTACTATTGCTACTACCACTACTACTACTACTACTATTACTACTACTACTACTATTGCTACTACCACTACTACCACAAAAAGCTACACCAGACAGATATTTCAAGCCGCTTCGTATAAGGTTACAAGATTCTTCCTGTCATTCCTATCCTGGTGCGCTCTTCTTACATCAGACAGGTGCCTCATTCACCTGACGGCCGCGACAGGTAAAATGATCCCTGGAATGTATGGGATGACGGCAGCTTCCCATCAAATTTACCTTATTTTTCACCTTTTTTCCTTTCGTTCTTTTGCATTTCTTAGACGCTGCCTCTGATACTTCCTCTTCTTCCTCCTCTTCCTCTTCTTCCTCCTTCTTCTCCTTCTTCTCCTTCTCCTTCTCCTTTTTCTTTTCCTCTTTTTCCTCCTCTCCTTCCTCTTCTTTCTCCTCCTCCTTCCCATCTCTCTCCTCCTCTTCCTCCTCTTCCTCCTCCTCCTCCTCCTCCTCCTTCCCTTCTATATAAGATCCTATGATTCGCTGGAATATGACCCAGAAAGATATTTACTATTTTCTTTTCTCTACTTTTTTTCTTCAAACTTTGCTGCTTGTTGTATTTTTTATTTTTTTTATTCCTATATTGTTGTTGTTGGTGATTGTTGTTGTTGTTGTTGTTGTTTTTGTTGTTGTTATTGTTTTTGTTGTTGTTGTTGTTGTTGTTGTTGTTTTTGTTGTTGTTGTTGTTGTTTTTGTTGTTGTTTTTGTTGTTGTTGTTTTTGTTTCGTTTAATATGTTTCTTAATTTCTCTTCCTTCTTTAACTTTCTTTCATCTCTCTCTCTCTCTCTCTCTCTCTCTCTCTCTCTCTCTCTCTCTCTCTCTCTCTCTCTCTCTCTCTCTCTCTCTCTCTCTCTCTCTCTCTCTCTCTCTCTCTCTCTCTCTCTCTCTCTCTCTCTCCTCTCCTGTTTCACACTCGGGAAATCAGAGGAACAAGTCTATCTTGATATGGGACAATTTTTTGGGAAATATATGCTGATTAGAGGAAACCTGAAGAGAGAGAGAGAGAGAGAGAGAGAGAGAGAGAGAGAGAGAGAGAGAGAGAGAGGAGAGAGAGGAGAGAGAGAGAGAAGAGAGAGAGAGAGAGAAAGAAGAAAAAAAAAAATTATGAGGATTGAACAAATAAAACAAAGTAAGAAACATTTTTAGACAGAAGGAAAAGAAAAAAAAAAATGTGAAGAGGAGGAGGAGGAGGAGGAGGAGGAGGAGGAGGAGGAGGAGGGGGAGGAGAAAGAGGAGGAGAAAGAGGAGGAGAAAAGGAAAGGAGTAGAAGGGAGGAGATCGGGAGAGAAAAAAAAGAGGAAAAGGAAGTAGATATTTTTTTGAGTTACCTTATAAAAAACGTCCCAATTAGAAGAGAAAAGAGAAAAGGGGAGAGGTTGGTTAGCGCTAAATTTGGCCTTGAAAAATAGCCTACTTATCTCTCTCTCTCTCTCTCTCTCTCTCCTCTCTCTCTCTCTCTCTCTCTCTCTCTCTCTCTCTCTCTCTCTCTCTCTCTCTCACACACAAGGGGAATGATTAGGAGGCAGTAGGAGGTCGTTCTTCACTGTTATCAATGGAATGTTCCCTTGGATTAACGGGTGTTTAAGAGGGAGGGGAGGGGAGAGGGGAAACCTTAGCTCTCATATATAAATTTCCCCCTTTTTTTTTTTAACTCCTGCTATTTTTTGCGGTTTTATTATTATTATCATTATTATTATTACTTTTACTATTATTATTATTATCAGTTTCTCGACCATTTGACTGCATCCTATTCGTTTTCTCGTCTCCCTGTGTGATTGTGTTCATGTATGTGTGTGTTAGTGACCCTTTCTCGCTCTCTTTCTCTTTTTTTTTTCTCTCTCTCTCTTTCCCTTTAAGCCTTCCCAACAGAGCCAGGTGATAACATTTCCCGCCCCGCGCCTCTCCAGAAATTGGTGTTCTCGCCCAGACGAGCATAAATAAAGTGGCCTGAAGTGGAATCTTTCGGGGCGTCACGCGGCCTTATCGTTGTCGTTCCCCTGCAGAAGGCAATGAAGGGAAGGGCAAAAAAGAAAACGAATGAATAGAAAATTGGCTTCAGTGCTTCTGTCTAGTCCTGTGTGAGGGGTGTCTCTTTTATTTTTGTGTTGTTTTATTTTGCTTGTTTTTTTTTTTTTTTTTTTTTTTTTTTGGTTTGGATCGAAAGATTATGTAAGATTTTTTTTTTTTTTTTTTGGTTTGAGTAATAGTATTGTTTCTGTTTGTATTTATATGCTTGTCTGTCTGTTTATTTCTCTCTCTCTCTCTTATTCAATTACTTTTTTTGTATTATTATTATTATTATCTTTTAGTAGTAGTATTATGATTAACATTAATATCAGTATTATTTAATTATCATTTCTTTCTCCTTATACTCTACTTTATCTGTTGTATTTCTTATGCTTTCGGGTGAAATAAGATTACTATTATTATTATTATTATTATCATTATTATTATTACCATTATTTCTCTCTCTCTCTTTCGTACTAGATGCATGACTTACAATCTATCTTGTTTACTTATCTTATCTTTTTTTACATTTATTTTCCTCTATGACTAAACCCCTGGACAATCTCACCCACTGATAGGTAATCCTCCGCCCTCCCCAAATCACCCCCAGGTCCCCTCGAGGCCCCCAGTACGCCCTAGCCCCACCCCCGCCCCTTTGAAGCCATCCCACCAAATAGCCATCCCACTGGAATAGGTTAAGAGATGAAAAAAAAGCGAGAAGTGTTACGTTCACAAGGAATATTTGATGCGTGTCTTTCTTGCTGTTATTTCTTCTTCTTTTTTCTCTCTCTCTCTTTCTCTCTCTCTCTCTCTCTCTCTCTCTCTCTCTCTCTCTCTCTCTCTCTCTCTCTCTCTCTCTCTCTCTCGGTTGTTGTGTGTTGTTAGTTGTTGTTGTTGTTGTTGTTGTTGTTGTTGTTGTTGTTGTTGTTGTTGTTGTTGTTGTTGTTGTTGTTGTTGTATTTGCTTTTGTTATTTACTCCGCCAAGGAAATAGAGTGCAAGGTCATATTTTCACTTTGTTTGTTAGTCTGTTTGTTTGTCAGTATGTGAGCAGCTTCCTCACATCACCATGCATCACAACCTCATGGAACCTCATCAACATAACTACCTAAACTAAGGCTCCACTCTATCAAAAAATTTAGAAACTCATGGTTATAGGTCAGAAAAAATTGAACGTCGCTATTAGTATTAGTATTAGTATTAGTATTCCCATTAGACCTTATTTTGGGCACCACCTTCATCACGCCCAACACAAAGCCGGCCCGCCCACCTACATAAGATCTTAAATAACTCGTAACTCTGTTGAAACGCACAACTATTTTCCAAACTTTGCCAACATGATCGGCTTCCTCAAGTATCCATTCCATTAATGTTGAAGGTCAGACTAGGAAAAAATCGCTAATGTCATCGGCGGCGGCGGTGGTGTTACTTGTGGTCTGCTGAGTGCACCCTCCTAGTTGTTGTTGTTGTTGTTGTTGTTGTTGTTGTTGTTGTTGTTGTTGTTGTTGTTGTTGTTGTTGTTGTTGTTGTTGTTGTTGTTGTTGTTGTTGTTGTTGTTGTTGTTGTTGTTGTTGTTGTTGTTGTTGTTGTTGTTGTTGTTGTTGTTGTTGTTGTTGTTGTTGTTGGTTATATTTCATTCCTTCAATCTTGTTATTTTACACACACACACACACACACACACACACACACACACACACACACACACACACACACACACACACACACACACACACACACACACACACACACACATCCATATTCAGACGCACTAGTTCTCTTAAATATGAAGTTAAATTAAGAAAAATATACTTCTCCTGCCTTAACATTGTCTTCATCTTCATCATTCACAAAACTCATGCAATCAAGAAAATATTTACTTCACTAACATGCAGCATTAATCTTTTTTTAAACATCGCATAATGGCTACCAAACGACATGATAATAATTGTTCAATCACCATTTCGTGCTAGAATTATAGAAGATAAATGTGAGTCTTTATTTTTAATTTTGCTTCCCAATCTTAAGTTGTAATTAAGTTGATGTCCTGTGTGCGTGTGTTCATGTGTGTGTGTGTGTGTGTGTGTGTGTGTGTGTGTGTGTGTGTGTGTGTGTGTGTGTTGTGTGTGTGTGTGTGTGTGTGTGGTGTGTGTGTTGCATGATAACAGCTCGTTCGTGCATGTGTTTTGGGGACGAAACAAAGTTTGACACACACACACACACACATACACACACACACACACACACACACACACACACACACACACACTCACACACACACACACACACACACACACACACACACACACACGACAAAAAAAAAAAGAAAACTAATTATCTGACTTTCCTTCTTATTCAGCAAAACAAAACAAAACAAAAGAAATCACTGATGCGCAGTAAAACACGAGTCAAGTTTTTATATATTCTATGATCCACAGAACTAAACACACACAAACAACACTACAAACACCACCTACTCTCCCCTTAATCACCCTTAACTCTCTAATCCTCCTTATTTCTAAACACACACAATCACACTTTCATCCCTTTCCTATTTCGCGAGTTTTACTTTTCTATCAATTTTTCTTCTTTCCGTCAGTAGAGAAAGAAAAAGAGTGAGAGCAAGAGTGGAATATATCTCCCACAAGCCGTGACATTTCATCCACGTCAGAGCCTCGGCGCGTGGCTGCCTCGTAGTCTTGAATAGTCATAAATGTCAGTGTATTTTCAAGTGTATTGTGCGCCCCCAGCCTCGTACAGTGTCCACCGCATGTTCTTTATACAAATCTTTACTGAATAATTCCTCGTCTCAGCTGAATGATTCCTGGTCTTGGTGATCGTTCAGTGTCTTCATTGATGCTCCCTCAGTCCTTGCAGGTAACGGTCTTTAATGTTATTGTTTTTGTGAAAGTCTTACTCATTATCTTTCGTTGTCGTTGTTGCAGCTGGCAAAAAGAGGCTTAAAAGGGATGAGTCTGCAACAATAGTTCCCTAACAAGTGGTGATTGTGTTCTTTACTATGCATGCCACTCCACACTCTGAAGGAAAGGTGACGTGCTCTTTGTGTTAGCATTGTTTACCTGGCCACCATTACGGGTGTCGTGGTGTGATCATCTCATATTACGCGTCAGTTTTATAATTCTCCTCCTGGGAAAGAATAAGGGACACGGGCTGGCCAGGTGACTGTCCAACTGTTGTACAAAGAAAGGATTATAACGGCTAAATAAAACTCTTTAGTCAGGCATTCTCGCCATCCACAGATTAAAGGTTTGACTAGAATAGGGAACACCTCCATCTATCGCCAAGCCTTCAAACTAGCCAAGCGACTGCACTGCCAGCTGGTGGGGAATTTCTGAAACTATAACGATTATTAACTGGCAAAACAACTCGAATATGTTTCTGAACCCTAAAAAAAAAAAAAACGGACGGACTGGGCAGGAAAATGACCCTTTTTTTTTTTTAACACAAACTAGACCATCAAAATCCCATCTAAATAAAAACATCATTATCATCCATACAGGTAATCCTACAACTATTAATAAGGTATAGTTTGTATATATACATACGTAAACCCAACACACCTCCACGACGTTTCCAAAAAGAAGTATTAATATTGACATAACTCCATCACTTACCAATACACACCTCACCGTGACAATATACTCGTGCGAAGACTTTCAGTACCTTTGGGGGCATTTGTACCACTGCTCCACTAACACGCTTTATGCTTGTCTTATGTTTGTAGTCTGACACTTTCAATCGAACTCCGTGCTTCTCTCTCTCTCTCTCTCTCTCTTTCTCCATCCCTCCTCCTCCCACACCCCCATCACTACACAAGGCTGCTCAAAACCTCACTATGATATTCTAGAAAAAGAATAGTTACACAGTACTTGGTAACCATCACTCAACCGGAAACAATAGTCACGAACAACAAAACAACACACACACACACACACACACACACACACACACACACACACACACACACACACACACACACACACACACACACACACACACACACACACACACCTTTTTTTTGCTTCCATGGTAACGCTGGTGTAGAGTTGCAAGTTACTGTCTTTCCAAAACATAAAGTTACACCTATTCATAAACACACATGACATGCAAATATATATATATATATATACTTCTTTTACGTCCATTTATACTTATTTTTTCAGTCAATATTTCAAACTTTATTCTTTATTTTTTTTTTTTATTTCCACTGTTCTTACCTTCGTTCCCTTCATCGTTTTTGAAGATGATAACGTTTTAACTTTATTCTTAATTGCTGTGTGCCTTGTAGCCGCTGCATCGTTTTTTTTTACATTCACACCACACCACCACACCACGTCACACCACGTCACACCACACCACACCACACCACACCACACCACACCACACCACACCACACCACATCACACCAGACCACACCACACCACACCGTTAGATAAAATAGTCATAGAAAACGTTACCTAAGTGAAAAAAAGAATTGAAAACGTTCCTCCATCCTTTTGACTCCCATATTATTTTCTATCAAAGTGGGAATCCGTCAAAGGGAATCAGGAATAAAAGTCAAACCGGCTTCTGGAATCTCAAAAGTACAGTCTTGTGGAGAGAGAGAGAGAGAAAAAAAAAAAAAAAAAGAGAGAGAGAGTATATAGTAAACATTCTCTTTGTAGCTTTATATACACGTTTCATACACGTTAAAGGGAAACATAACAGAAGCTTGCTAGATTAACTACAGGGGGGGGGGGAAAGGGAATTAAAGAGGGGAAAAAAATGACGCATAATAGGGGAAAAAATATAGGGAAAAAAGGGAAAAAATTGGCGGGTAATTCAATCACATTCATTTAATTACTCAAAAATTACTTTACCATTATGAAGTGAGGAAAGAATTACCTCCCTTCTATTTTAATTTTATCATTCATCCCTTCCCTCCCCTCTCTTCTCTTCCTTCCTCTCTCTCTCTCTCTCTCTCTCTCTCTCTCTCTCTCTCTCTCTCTCTCTCTCTCTCTCTCTCTCTCTCTCTCTCTCTCTCTCTCTCTCTCTCTCTCTCTCTCTCTCTCTCTCTCTCTCTCCTTCCTTTCCCCTCTCTCTCTCCTTCCTTTCCTCTCTCTCTCCTTCCTTTCCTCTCTCTCCCCTTCCTTTCCCCTCCTATCATATCCCTAACTAAGCTCCCCTTCCCTACCTTCCCCTTGCTTTCCCCTCCCTTCCCTTCCCTCTATTTAGTTAACTTCCCTTCCCTTCACTTCCCTTCGTCCCCATCCCTTTTTCTGCCTTTGCCATGCCTTCCCTTCCTTTTCTATCGAGTTCCCTTCACTTCCCTTCAGTTCCCTTCACTTTCTTTCAGTTTCCTTCATTCCCATCCATTCCCTTCCTTCTCTATACAGATCCTTTTACCTCCCTTCACTTCCCCTCAACCCTATCTATTCCTTTCCTTCTCTATTCAGTTCCCTTCATCTCCCCTCATTTCCCCTCCAATCCCTACCATCTATATCCCATTCCCCTCACTTCCCCTCGTCCCTATCCCTAGTTCTGCCTTTCCCGTTTCCCCTCATCTACCTCATCAAGCTCGTGACAGGCAGCTGAGTTATTGCACCGGAAACTTAAATAAACCAACAGCCGCTGAATTTCGTGCCGTAGTGGACCTTGTCTGCGGCAGAAACACCCTACAAATATGCATGAGTCTGACCTTTTTATGGGTGCGTGAGAGAGAGAGAGAGAGAGAGAGAGAGAGAGAGAGAGAGAGAGAAAGAGAGAAAGAGAGAAAAAGAGAGAAAGAGAGAAAGAGAGAGAGAGAGGTTGGTATCATTGATTTTTTTTTTTTGCGCACTAGGTGAGCTTATAGAACACACACACACACAGACACACAGACAGACAGACACACACACACACACACACACACACACACACACACACACACACACACACACACACACACACACACACACACACACACACACACACACACACACACACACACACACACACACACACACACACACACACACACACACACACAATATTAGAGATATTGGAAATATCATTGCAGCATCTGATAGACCTAATTAAACTCTACATCTGTAATTATAGACCTAATTAAACTCTACATCTGTAATTATGAATATTTGTTTTATGACCGATAATTACGCAATAAAATTAAACCGTATATTTTTTCCAAAACAATTTCCTCGTTTTCTCGATAGCTATTAGAGATATTGGAAATATCATTGCAACATCTGATAGACCTAATTAAACTCTACACCTGTAATTATGAATATTTGTTCTATGACCGATATTTACGCAATAAAATTAAACCGTATATTTTTTCCAAAACAATTTCCTCGTTTTCTCGATAGCTATTAGAGATATTGGAAATATCATTGCAGCATCTGATAGACCTAATTAAACTCTACAACTGTAATTATGAATATTTGTTCTATGACCGATAATTACGCAATAAAATTAAACCGTATATTTTTTCCCAAACAATTTCCTCGTTTTCTCGATAGCTATTAGAGATATTGGAAATATCATTGCAGCATCTGATAGACCTGATTAAACTCTACATCTGTAATTATAGACCTAATTAAACTCTACATCTGTAATTATGAATATTTGTTCTATGACCGATAATTACGCAATAAAATTAAAGCGTATATTTTTTCCCAAACAATTTCCTCGTTTTCTCGATAGCTATTAGAGATATTGGAAATATCATTGCAGCATCTGATAGACCTAATTAAACTCTACAACTGTAATTATGAATATTTGTTCTATGACTGATAATTACGCAGAAAAATTAAACCGTATATTTTTTCCAAAACAATTTAATCTTTTTCTCGAAAGCTATTAGAGATATTGGAAATATCATTGCAGCATTTGATAGGCCTAATTAAACTCTACAACGGTAATTATGAATATTTGTTCTATGACCGATAATTACGCAATAAAATTAAACCGTATATTTTTTCCAAAATAATTTCCTCCTTTTCTCGAAAGCTATTAGAGCTATTGGAAATATCATTGCAGCATCTGATAGATCTAATTAAACTCTACAACTGTAATTATGAATATTTGTTCTATGACCGATAATTACGCAATAAAATTAAAGCGTATATTTTTTCCTAAACAATTTCCTCGTTTTTTCGATAGCTATTAGAGATATTGGAAATATCATTGCAGCATCTGATAGACCTAATTAAACTCTACAACTGTAATTATGAATATTTGTTCTATGACTGATAATTACGCAGTAAAATTACACCGTATATTTTTTCCTAAACAATTTCCTCGTTTTCTCGATAGCTATTAGAGATATTGGAAATATCATTGCAGCATCTGATAGACCTGATTAAACTCTACATCTGTAATTATAGACCTAATTAAACTCTACATCTGTAATTATGAATATTTGTTCTATGACCGATAATTACGCAATAAAATTAAACCGTATATTTTTTCCAAAATAATTTCCTCCTTTTCTCGAAAGCTATTAGAGATATTGGAAATATCATTGCAGCATCTGATAGACCTAATTAAACTCTACAACTGTAATTATGAATATTTGTTCTATGACCGATAATTACGCAATAAAATTAAACCGTATATTTTTTCCAAAACAATTTCCTCGTTTTCTCGATAGCTATTAGAGATATTGGAAATATCATTGCAGCATCTGATAGACCTAATTAAACTCTACAACTGTAATTATGAATATTTGTTCTATGACCGATAATTACGCAATAAAATTAAAGCGTATATTTTTTCCCAAACAATTTCCTCGTTTTCTCGATAGCTATTAGAGATATTGGAAATATCATTGCAGCATCTGATAGACCTAATTAAACTCTACAACTGTAATTATGAATATTTGTTCTATGACTGATAATTACGCAGAAAAATTAAACCGTATATTTTTTCCAAAACAATTTAATCTTTTTCTCGAAAGCTATTAGAGATATTGGAAATATCATTGCAGCATCTGATAGAACTAATTAAACTCTACAACTGTAATTATGAATATTTGTTCTATGACCGATAATTACGCAATAAAATTAAAGCGTATATTTTTTCCCAAACAATTTCCTCGTTTTCTCGATAGCTATTAGAGATATTGGAAATATCATTGCAGCATCTGATAGACCTAATTAAACTCTACAACTGTAATTATGAATATTTGTTCTATGACTGATAATTACGCAGAAAAATTAAACCGTATATTTTTTCCAAAACAATTTAATCTTTTTCTCGAAAGCTATTAGAGATATTGGAAATATCATTGCAGCATTTGATAGGCCTAATTAAACTCTACAACGGTAATTATGAATATTTGTTCTATGACCGATAATTACGCAATAAAATTAAACCGTATATTTTTTCCAAAATAATTTCCTCCTTTTCTCGAAAGCTATTAGAGATATTGGAAATATCATTGCAGCATCTGATAGATCTAATTAAACTCTACAACTGTAATTATGAATATTTGTTCTATGACCGATAATTACGCAATAAAATTAAAGCGTATATTTTTTCCTAAACAATTTCCTCGTTTTTTCGATAGCTATTAGAGATATTGGAAATATCATTGCAGCATCTGATAGACCTAATTAAACTCTACAACTGTAATTATGAATATTTGTTCTATGACTGATAATTACGCAGTAAAATTACACCGTATATTTTTTCCTAAACAATTTCCTCGTTTTCTCGATAGCTATTAGAGATATTGGAAATATCATTGCAGCATCTGATAGACCTGATTAAACTCTACATCTGTAATTATAGACCTAATTAAACTCTACATCTGTAATTATGAATATTTGTTCTATGACCGATAATTACGCAATAAAATTAAACCGTATATTTTTTCCAAAATAATTTCCTCCTTTTCTCGAAAGCTATTAGAGATATTGGAAATATCATTGCAGCATCTGATAGACCTAATTAAACTCTACAACTGTAATTATGAATATTTGTTCTATGACCGATAATTACGCAATAAAATTAAACCGTATATTTTTTCCAAAACAATTTCCTCGTTTTCTCGATAGCTATTAGAGATATTGGAAATATCATTGCAGCATCTGATAGACCTAATTAAACTCTACAACTGTAATTATGAATATTTGTTCTATGACCGATAATTACGCAATAAAATTAAAGCGTATATTTTTTCCCAAACAATTTCCTCGTTTTCTCGATAGCTATTAGAGATATTGGAAATATCATTGCAGCATCTGATAGACCTAATTAAACTCTACAACTGTAATTATGAATATTTGTTCTATGACTGATAATTACGCAGAAAAATTAAACCGTATATTTTTTCCCAAACAATTTAATCTTTTTCTCGAAAGCTATTAGAGATATTGGAAATATCATTGCAGCATTTGATAGGCCTAATTAAACTCTACAACGGTAATTATGAATATTTGTTTTATGACCGATAATTACGCAATAAAATTAAACCGTATATTTTTTCCAAAATAATTTCCTCCTTTTCTCGAAAGCTATTAGAGATATTGGAAATATCATTGCAGCATCTGATAGATCTAATTAAACTCTACAACTGTAATTATGAATATTTGTTCTATGACCGATAATTACGCAATAAAATTAAAGCGTATATTTTTTCCTAAACAATTTCCTCGTTTTTTCGATAGCTATTAGAGATATTGGAAATATCATTGCAGCATCTGATAGACCTAATTAAACTCTACAACTGTAATTATGAATATTTGTTCTATGACTGATAATTACGCAGTAAAATTACACCGTATATTTTTTCCCAAACAATTTCCTCGTTTTCTCGATAGCTATTAGAGATATTGGAAATATCATTGCAGCATCTGATAGACCTGATTAAACTCTACATCTGTAATTATAGACCTAATTAAACTCTACATCTGTAATTATGAATATTTGTTCTATGACCGATAATTACGCAATAAAATTAAACCGTATATTTTTTCCAAAATAATTTCCACCTTTTCTCGAAAGCTATTAGAGATATTGGAAATATCATTGCAGCATCTGATAGACCTAATTAAACTCTACAACTGTAATTATGAATATTTGTTCTATGAACGATAATTACGCAATAAAATTAAACCGTATATTTTTTCCAAAACAATTTCCTCGTTTTCTCGATAGCTATTAGAGATATTGGAAATATCATTGCAGCATCTGATAGACCTAATTAAACTCTACAACTGTAATTATGAATATTTGTTCTATGACCGATAATTACGCAATAAAATTAAAGCGTATATTTTTTCCCAAACAATTTCCTTGTTTTCTCGATAGCTATTAGAGATATTGGAAATATCATTGCAGCATCTGATAGACCTAATTAAACTCTACAACTGTAATTATGAATATTTGTTCTATGACTGATAATTACGCAGAAAAATTAAACCGTATATTTTTTCCAAAACAATTTAATCTTTTTCTCGAAAGCTATTGGAGATATTGGAAATATCATTGCAGCATCTGATAGACCTAATTAAACTCTACAACTGTAATTATGAATATTTGTTCTATAACCGATAATTACGCAATAAAATTAAAGCGTATATTTTTTCCCAAACAATTTCCTCGTTTTCTCGATAGCTATTAGAGATATTGGAAATATCATTGCAGCATCTGATAGACCTAATTAAACTCTACAACTGTAATTATGAATATTTGTTCTATGACTGATAATTACGCAGAAAAATTAAACCGTATATTTTTTCCAAAACAATTTAATCTTTTTCTCGAAAGCTATTAGAGATATTGGAAATATCATTGCAGCATTTGATAGGCCTAATTAAACTCTACAACGGTAATTATGAATATTTTTTCTATGACCGATAATTACGCAATAAAATTAAACCGTATATTTTTTCCAAAATAATTTCCTCCTTTTCTCGAAAGCTATTAGAGATATTGGAAATATCATTGCAGCATCTGATAGATCTAATTAAACTCTACAACTGTAATTATGAATATTTGTTCTATGACCGATAATTACGCAATAAAATTAAAGCGTATATTTTTTCCTAAACAATTTCCTCGTTTTTTCGATAGCTATTAGAGATATTGGAAATATCATTGCAGCATCTGATAGACCTAATTAAACTCTACAACTGTAATTATGAATATTTGTTCTATGACTGATAATTACGCAGTAAAATTACACCGTATATTTTTTCCCAAACAATTTCCTCGTTTTCTCGATAGCTATTAGAGATATTGGAAATATCATTGCAGCATCTGATAGACCTGATTAAACTCTACATCTGTAATTATAGACCTAATTAAACTCTACATCTGTAATTATGAATATTTGTTCTATGACCGATAATTACGCAATAAAATTAAACCGTATATTTTTTCCAAAATAATTTCCTCCTTTTCTCGAAAGCTATTAGAGATATTGGAAATATCATTGCAGCATCTGATAGACCTAATTAAACTCTACAACTGTAATTATGAATATTTGTTCTATGACCGATAATTACGCAATAAAATTAAACCGTATATTTTTTCCAAAACAATTTCCTCGTTTTCTCGATAGCTATTAGAGATATTGGAAATATCATTGCAGCATCTGATAGACCTAATTAAACTCTACAACTGTAATTATGAATATTTGTTCTATGACCGATAATTACGCAATAAAATTAAAGCGTATATTTTTTCCCAAACAATTTCCTCGTTTTCTCGATAGCTATTAGAGATATTGGAAATATCATTGCAGCATCTGATAGACCTAATTAAACTCTACAACTGTAATTATGAATATTTGTTCTATGACTGATAATTACGCAGAAAAATTAACCCGTATATTTTTTCCAAAACAATTTCCTCGTTTTCTCGAAAGCTATTAGAGATATTGGAAATATCATTGCAGCATCTGATAGACCTAATTAAACTCTACAACTGTAATTATGAATATTTGTTCTATGACTGATAATTACGCAGAAAAATTAAACCGTATATTTTTTCCAAAACAATTTAATCTTTTTCTCGAAAGCTATTAGAGATATTGGAAATATCATTGCAGCATTTGATAGGCCTAATTAAACTCTACAACGGTAATTATGAATATTTGTTCTATGACCGATAATTACGCAATAAAATTAAACCGTATATTTTTTCCAAAATAATATCCTCCTTTTCTCGAAATCTATTAGAGATATTGGAAATATCATTGCAGCATCTGATAGATCTAATTAAAGTCTACAACTGTAATTATGAATATTTGTTCTATGACCGATAATTACGCAATAAAATTAAAGCGTATATTTTTTCCTAAACAATTTCCTCGTTTTTTCGATAGCTATTAGAGATATTGGAAATATCATTGCAGCATCTGATAGACCTAATTAAACTCTACAACTGTAATTATGAATATTTGTTCTATGACTGATAATTACGCAGTAAAATTACACCGTATATTTTTTCCCAAACAATTTCCTCGTTTTCTCGATAGCTATTAGAGATATTGGAAATATCATTGCAGCATCTGATAGACCTGATTAAACTCTACATCTGTAATTATAGACCTAATTAAACTCTACATCTGTAATTATGAATATTTGTTCTATGACCGATAATTACGCAATAAAATTAAACCGTATATTTTTTCCAAAATAATTTCCTCCTTTTCTCGAAAGCTATTAGAGATATTGGAAATATCATTGCAGCATCTGATAGACCTAATTAAACTCTACAACTGTAATTATGAATATTTGTTCTATGACCAATAATTACGCAATAAAATTAAACCGTATATTTTTTCCAAAACAATTTCCTCGTTTTCTCGATAGCTATTAGAGATATTGGAAATATCATTGCAGCATCTGATAGACCTAATTAAACTCTACAACTGTAATTATGAATATTTGTTCTATGACCGATAATTACGCAATAAAATTAAAGCGTATATTTTTTCCCAAACAATTTCCTTGTTTTCTCGATAGCTATTAGAGATATTGGAAATATCATTGCAGCATCTGATAGACCTAATTAAACTCTACAACTGTAATTATGAATATTTGTTCTATGACTGATAATTACGCAGAAAAATTAAACCGTATATTTTTTCCAAAACAATTTAATCTTTTTCTCGAAAGCTATTAGAGATATTGGAAATATCATTGCAGCATCTGATAGACCTAATTAAACTCTACAACTGTAATTATGAATATTTGTTCTATGACCGATAATTACGCAATAAAATTAAAGCGTATATTTTTTCCCAAACAATTTCCTCGTTTTCTCGATAGCTATTAGAGATATTGGAAATATCATTGCAGCATCTGATAGACCTAATTAAACTCTACAACTGTAATTATGAATATTTGTTCTATGACTGATAATTACGCAGAAAAATTAAACCGTATATTTTTTCCAAAACAATTTAATCTTTTTCTCGAAAGCTATTAGAGATATTGGAAATATCATTGCAGCATTTGATAGGCCTAATTAAACTCTACAACGGTAATTATGAATATTTGTTCTATGACCGATAATTACGCAATAAAATTAAACCGTATATTTTTTCCAAAATAATTTCCTCCTTTTCTCGAAAGCTATTAGAGATATTGGAAATATCATTGCAGCATCTGATAGATCTAATTAAACTCTACAACTGTAATTATGAATATTTGTTCTATGACCGATAATTACGCAATAAAATTAAAGCGTATATTTTTTCCTAAACAATTTCCTCGTTTTTTCGATAGCTATTAAAGATATTGGAAATATCATTGCAGCATCTGATAGACCTAATTAAACTCTACAACTGTAATTATGAATATTTGTTCTATGACTGATAATTACGCAGTAAAATTACACCGTATATTTTTTCCCAAACAATTTCCTCGTTTTCTCGATAGCTATTAGAGATATTGGAAATATCATTGCAGCATCTGATAGACCTGATTAAACTCTACATCTGTAATTATAGACCTAATTAAACTCTACATCTGTAATTATGAATATTTGTTCTATGACCGATAATTACGCAATAAAATTAAACCGTATATTTTTTCAAAAATAATTTCCTCCTTTTCTCGAAAGCTATTAGAGATATTGGAAATATCATTGCAGCATCTGATAGACCTAATTAAACTCTACAACTGTAATTATGAATATTTGCTCTATGACCGATAATTACGCAATAAAATTAAAGCGTATATTTTTTCCCAAACAATTTCCTCGTTTTCTCGATAGCTATTAGAGATATTGGAAATATCATTGCAGCATCTGATAGACCTAATTAAACTCTAAAACTGTAATTATGAATATTTGTTCTTTGACTGATAATTACTCAGAAAAATTAAACCGTATATTTTTTCCAAAACAATTTAATCTTTTTCTCGAAAGCTATTAGAGATATTGGAAATATCATTGCAGCATCTGATAGACCTAATTAAACTCTACATCTGTAATTATGAATATTTGTTCTATGACCGATAATTACGCAATAAAATTAAACATTATATTTTTTCCAAAATAATTTCCTCCTTTTCTCGAAAGCTATTAAAGATATTGGAAATATCATTGCAGCATCTGATAGACCTAATTAAACTCTACAACTGTAATTATGAATATTTGTTCTATGACCGATAATTACGCAATAAAATTAAAGCGTATATTTTTTCCCAAACAATTTCTTCGTTTTCTCGATAGCTATTAGAGATATTGGAAATATCATTGCAGCATCTGATAGACCTAATTAAACTCTACAACTGTAATTATGAATATTTGTTCTATGACTGATAATTACGCAGAAAAATTAAACCGTATATTTTTTCAAAAACAATTTAATCTTTTTCTCGAAAGCTATTAGAGATATTGGAAATATCATTGCAGCATTTGATAGGCCTAATTAAACTCTACAACGGTAATTATGAATATTTGTTCTATGACCGATAATTACGCAATAAAATTAAACCGTATATTTTTTCCAAAATAATTTCCTCCTTTTCTCGAAAGCTATTAGAGATATTGGAAATATCATTGCAGCATCTGATAGATCTAATTAAACTCTACAACTGTAATTATGAATATTTGTTCTATGACCGATAATTACGCAATAAAATTAAAGCGTATATTTTTTCCTAAACAATTTCCTCGTTTTTTCGATAGCTATTAAAGATATTGGAAATATCATTGCAGCATCTGATAGACCTAATTAAACTCTACAACTGTAATTATGAATATTTGTTCTATGACTGATAATTACGCAGTAAAATTACACCGTATATTTTTTCCCAAACAATTTCCTCGTTTTCTCGATAGCTATTAGAGATATTGGAAATATCATTGCAGCATCTGATAGACCTGATTAAACTCTACATCTGTAATTATAGACCTAATTAAACTCTACATCTGTAATTATGAATATTTGTTCTATGACCGATAATTACGCAATAAAATTAAACCGTATATTTTTTCAAAAATAATTTCCTCCTTTTCTCGAAAGCTATTAGAGATATTGGAAATATCATTGCAGCATTTAATAGGCCTAATTAAACTCTACAACGGTAATTATGAATATTTGTTCTATGACCGATAATTACGCAATAAAATTAAACCGTATATTTTTTCCAAAATAATTTCCTCCTTTTCTCGAAAGCTATTAGAGATATTGGAAATATCATTGCAGCATCTGATAGATCTAATTAAACTCTACAACTGTAATTATGAATATTTGTTCTATGACCGATAATTACGCAATAAAATTAAAGCGTATATTTTTTCCTAAACAATTTCCTCGTTTTTTCGATAGCTATTAGAGATATTGGAAATATCATTGCAGCATCTGATAGACCTAATTAAACTCTACAACTGTAATTATGAATATTTGTTCTATGACTGATAATTACGCAGTAAAATTAAACCGTACATTTTTTCCCAAACAATTTCCTCGTTTTCTCGATAGCTATTAGAGATATTGGAAATATCATTGCAGCATCTGATAGACCTGATTAAACTCTACATCTGTAATTATAGACCTAATTAAACTCTACATCTGTAATTATGAATATTTGTTCTATGACCGATAATTACGCAATAAAATTAAACATTATATTTTTTCCAAAATAATTTCCTCCTTTTCTCGAAAGCTATTAGAGATATTGGAAATATCATTGCAGCATCTGATAGACCTAATTAAACTCTACAACTGTAATTATGAATATTTGTTCTATGACCGATAATTACGCAATAAAATTAAACCGTATATTTTTTCCCAAACAATTTCCTCGTTTTCTCGATAGCTATTAGAGATATTGGAAATATCATTGCAGCATCATATAGACCTAATTAAACTCTACAACTGTAATTATTAATATTTGTTCTATGACCGATAATTACGCAATAAAATTAAAGCGTATATTTTTTCCCAAACAATTTCCTCGTTTTCTCGATAGCTATTAGAGATATTGGAAATATCATTGCAGCATCTGATAGACCTAATTAAACTCTACAACTGTAATTATGAATATTTGTTCTATGACTGATAATTACGCAGAAAAATTAAACCGTATATTTTTTCCAAAACAATTTAATCTTTTTCTCGAAAGCTATTAGAGATATTGGAAATATCATTGCAGCATTTAATAGGCCTAATTAAACTCTACAACGGTAATTATGAATATTTGTTCTATGACCGATAATTACGCAATAAAATTAAACCGTATATTTTTTCCCAAACAATTTCCTCGTTTTCTCGATAGCTATTAGAGATATTGGAAATATCATTGCAGCATCTGATAGACCTAATTAAACTCTACAACTGTAATTATGAATATTTGTTCTATGACCGATAATTACGCAATAAAATTAAAGCGTATATTTTTTCCCAAACAATTTCCTCGTTTTCTCGATAGCTATTAGAGATATTGGAAATATCATTGCAGCATCTGATAGACCTAATTAAACTCTACAACTGTAATTATGAATATTTGTTCTATGACTGATAATTACGCAGAAAAATTAAACCGTATATTTTTTCCAAAACAATTTAATCTTTTTCTCGAAAGCTATTAGAGATATTGGAAATATCATTGCAGCATTTAATAGGCCTAATTAAACTCTACAACGGTAATTATGAATATTTGTTCTATGACCGATAATTACGCAATAAAATTAAACCGTATATTTTTTCCAAAATAATTTCCTCCTTTTCTCGAAAGCTATTAGAGATATTGGAAATATCATTGCAGCATCTGATAGATCTAATTAAACTCTACAACTGTAATTATGAATATTTGTTCTATGACCGATAATTACGCAATAAAATTAAAGCGTATATTTTTTCCTAAACAATTTCCTCGTTTTTTCGATAGCTATTAGAGATATTGGAAATATCATTGCAGCATCTGATAGACCTAATTAAACTCTACAACTGTAATTATGAATATTTGTTCTATGACTGATAATTACGCAGTAAAATTAAACCGTACATTTTTTCCCAAACAATTTCCTCGTTTTCTCGATAGCTATTAGAGATATTGGAAATATCATTGCAGCATCTGATAGACCTGATTAAACTCTACATCTGTAATTATAGACCTAATTAAACTCTACATCTGTAATTATGAATATTTGTTCTATGACCGATAATTACGCAATAAAATTAAACATTATATTTTTTCCAAAATAATTTCCTCCTTTTCTCGAAAGCTATTAGAGATATTGGAAATATCATTGCAGCATCTGATAGACCTAATTAAACTCTACAACTGTAATTATGAATATTTGTTCTATGACCGATAATTACGCAATAAAATTAAACCGTATATTTTTTCCCAAACAATTTCCTCGTTTTCTCGATAGCTATTAGAGATATTGGAAATATCATTGCAGCATCATATAGACCTAATTAAACTCTACAACTGTAATTATGAATATTTGTTCTATGACCGATAATTACGCAATAAAATTAAAGCGTATATTTTTTCCCAAACAATTTCCTCGTTTTCTCGATAGCTATTAGAGATATTGGAAATATCATTGCAGCATCTGATAGACCTAATTAAACTCTACAACTGTAATTATGAATATTTGTTCTATGACTGATAATTACGCAGAAAAATTAAACCGTATATTTTTTCCAAAACAATTTAATCTTTTTCTCGAAAGCTATTAGAGATATTGGAAATATCATTGCAGCATTTAATAGGCCTAATTAAACTCTACAACGGTAATTATGAATATTTGTTCTATGACCGATAATTACGCAATAAAATTAAACCGTATATTTTTTCCCAAACAATTTCCTCGTTTTCTCGATAGCTATTAGAGATATTGGAAATATCATTGCAGCATCTGATAGACCTAATTAAACTCTACAACTGTAATTATGAATATTTGTTCTATGACCGATAATTACGCAATAAAATTAAAGCGTATATTTTTTCCCAAACAATTTCCTCGTTTTCTCGATAGCTATTAGAGATATTGGAAATATCATTGCAGCATCTGATAGACCTAATTAAACTCTACAACTGTAATTATGAATATTTGTTCTATGACTGATAATTACGCAGAAAAATTAAACCGTATATTTTTTCCAAAACAATTTAATCTTTTTCTCGAAAGCTATTAGAGATATTGGAAATATCATTGCAGCATTTAATAGGCCTAATTAAACTCTACAACGGTAATTATGAATATTTGTTCTATGACCGATAATTACGCAATAAAATTAAACCGTATATTTTTTCCAAAATAATTTCCTCCTTTTCTCGAAAGCTATTAGAGATATTGGAAATATCATTGCAGCATCTGATAGATCTAATTAAACTCTACAACTGTAATTATGAATATTTGTTCTATGACCGATAATTACGCAATAAAATTAAAGCGTATATTTTTTCCTAAACAATTTCCTCGTTTTTTCGATAGCTATTAGAGATATTGGAAATATCATTGCAGCATCTGATAGACCTAATTAAACTCTACAACTGTAATTATGAATATTTGTTCTATGACTGATAATTACGCAGTAAAATTAAACCGTACATTTTTTCCCAAACAATTTCCTCGTTTTCTCGATAGCTATTAGAGATATTGGAAATATCATTGCAGCATCTGATAGACCTGATTAAACTCTACATCAATAATTATAGACCTAATTAAACTCTACATCTGTAATTATGAATATTTGTTCTATGACCGATAATTACGCAATAAAATTAAACATTATATTTTTTCCAAAATAATTTCCTCCTTTTCTCGAAAGCTATTAGAGATATTGGAAATATCATTGCAGCATCTGATAGACCTAATTAAACTCTACAACTGTAATTATGAATATTTGTTCTATGACCGATAATTACGCAATAAAATTAAACCGTATATTTTTTCCCAAACAATTTCCTCGTTTTCTCGATAGCTATTAGAGATATTGGAAATATCATTGCAGCATCATATAGACCTAATTAAACTCTACAACTGTAATTATTAATATTTGTTCTATGACCGATAATTACGCAATAAAATTAAAGCGTATATTTTTTCCCAAACAATTTCCTCGTTTTCTCGATAGCTATTAGAGATATTGGAAATATCATTGCAGCATCTGATAGACCTAATTAAACTCTACAACTGTAATTATGAATATTTGTTCTATGACTGATAATTACGCAGAAAAATTAAACCGTATATTTTTTCCAAAACAATTAAATCTTTTTCTCGAAAGCTATTAGAGATATTGGAAATATCATTGCAGCATTTAATAGGCCTAATTAAACTCTACAACGGTAATTATGAATATTTGTTCTATGACCGATAATTACGCAATAAAATTAAACCGTATATTTTTTCCCAAACAATTTCCTCGTTTTCTCGATAGCTATTAGAGATATTGGAAATATCATTGCAGCATCTGATAGACCTAATTAAACTCTACAACTGTAATTATGAATATTTGTTCTATGACCGATAATTACGCAATAAAATTAAAGCGTATATTTTTTCCCAAACAATTTCCTCGTTTTCTCGATAGCTATTAGAGATATTGGAAATATCATTGCAGCATCTGATAGACCTAATTAAACTCTACAACTGTAATTATGAATATTTGTTCTATGACTGATAATTACGCAGAAAAATTAAACCGTATATTTTTTCCAAAACAATTTAATCTTTTTCTCGAAAGCTATTAGAGATATTGGAAATATCATTGCAGCATTTAATAGGCCTAATTAAACTCTACAACGGTAATTATGAATATTTGTTCTATGACCGATAATTACGCAATAAAATTAAACCGTATATTTTTTCCAAAATAATTTCCTCCTTTTCTCGAAAGCTATTAGAGATATTGGAAATATCATTGCAGCATCTGATAGATCTAATTAAACTCTACAACTGTAATTATGAATATTTGTTCTATGACCGATAATTACGCAATAAAATTAAAGCGTATATTTTTTCCTAAACAATTTCCTCGTTTTTTCGATAGCTATTAGAGATATTGGAAATATCATTGCAGCATCTGATAGACCTAATTAAACTCTACAACTGTAATTATGAATATTTGTTCTATGACTGATAATTACGCAGTAAAATTAAACCGTACATTTTTTCCCAAACAATTTCCTCGTTTTCTCGATAGCTATTAGAGATATTGGAAATATCATTGCAGCATCTGATAGACCTGATTAAACTCTACATCTGTAATTATAGACCTAATTAAACTCTACATCTGTAATTATGAATATTTGTTCTATGACCGATAATTACGCAATAAAATTAAACATTATATTTTTTCCAAAATAATTTCCTCCTTTTCTCGAAAGCTATTAGAGATATTGGAAATATCATTGCAGCATCTGATAGACCTAATTAAACTCTACAACTGTAATTATGAATATTTGTTCTATGACCGATAATTACGCAATAAAATTAAACCGTATATTTTTTCCCAAACAATTTCCTCGTTTTCTCGATAGCTATTAGAGATATTGGAAATATCATTGCAGCATCATATAGACCTAATTAAACTCTACAACTGTAATTATGAATATTTGTTCTATGACCGATAATTACGCAATAAAATTAAAGCGTATATTTTTTCCCAAACAATTTCCTCGTTTTCTCGATAGCTATTAGAGATATTGGAAATATCATTGCAGCATCTGATAGACCTAATTAAACTCTACAACTGTAATTATGAATATTTGTTCTATGACTGATAATTACGCAGAAAAATTAAACCGTATATTTTTTCCAAAACAATTTAATCTTTTTCTCGAAAGCTATTAGAGATATTGGAAATATCATTGCAGCATTTAATAGGCCTAATTAAACTCTACAACGGTAATTATGAATATTTGTTCTATGACCGATAATTACGCAATAAAATTAAACCGTATATTTTTTCCCAAACAATTTCCTCGTTTTCTCGATAGCTATTAGAGATATTGGAAATATCATTGCAGCATCTGATAGACCTAATTAAACTCTACAACTGTAATTATGAATATTTGTTCTATGACCGATAATTACGCAATAAAATTAAAGCGTATATTTTTTCCCAAACAATTTCCTCGTTTTCTCGATAGCTATTAGAGATATTGGAAATATCATTGCAGCATCTGATAGACCTAATTAAACTCTACAACTGTAATTATGAATATTTGTTCTATGACTGATAATTACGCAGAAAAATTAAACCGTATATTTTTTCCAAAACAATTTAATCTTTTTCTCGAAAGCTATTAGAGATATTGGAAATATCATTGCAGCATTTAATAGGCCTAATTAAACTCTACAAC
>JAXIVD010000338.1:5000-40000 GCA_036785275.1 Cancer borealis | reverse complement strand
GTGCCGTATCTATAAGGAAGCACCATGAGGATACGGCATTTGTTAGGTTAGGTACGGTTAGGTTAAGTTATATAGGTTTTTATATTTTATCACCCAAAAGTTAGGCACGTGCTGTATCTATAAGGGAGCACTTAGAGGTACGGCAGCCGTCCCTGTAGGGTGTGTGAGGGGACGCAGCCTTCGCTATACGTTCACTATTATTGATAAATTGGATCCATCGTATACTCAAGTTATATACAATGATTATTGGGAGAGAGAGAGAGAGAGAGAGATAGAGAGAGAGTTGTTTGGCTAACTTGTAATTACTTGTTGTAGAAGATCTGATTCCACGTACACATTCTATGTTTTGGATTCATATGTCAGTCATTACATTTCATGAGCTGCTCGCCAAAATACAGCCATACATTTATAAAGAGGACGAGATTACATCACCAAAAACTGATCTCAAGTGCACCAAGTGAGATCTATTTAGACAGAGCTACGAGGATCCACACATGCACTCAACCACTCTGGGTGAAACATGTGGTAAATTTGCAGTTACAACCAATACAGTGTAATATGGGGCTAGAAATGCTCCTAACAGTGTCATCTAGACCCTGAGACAGTTTAGAGTTACGTGCAGTGTGTTGGTTGAAACTGCAATAATACCAAGCATATCAGCAGTTGAATCGGTGGTAGTTTTTCAACACCACTTTTAACACTGCACTCATCCCGGGCCTCAGTGTGGACGCCAGACTGGCCGTCACTGGAAAATGTCACGCAAAAGTAGAGCCATGGAACTGATTAGCTAGACAACTATATATTTATTTGAACAACTGTACCGAGTACAACGGGCCAACTATCATTACGGTGATTCCTTTGCGGAATCACCGGTAAATCCTCGTATTCTCGACACTCGTTAAGATACCTTGTTATGGTTAGAGTAGGTACTACTAGAGAAAGAGGATGATGGGAAAAACGCGTGACGTCACTGGAACTGAGGATATATATACCGGTCTGGGCGGAAGGTCAGTCACTAGTGTTCCGTGACCCCGCTCCAGACAGGTAAGCCTTCAGTGTTCCTAAAAGCCTTGCCACACTTGAAAAAACATTGTTATTAATATCTAACAGTAAATTGTCCTCCCGGATACAGCTGCCGAGAGGACCAGCAAAAGACTGTCTTTCGGTTGTGGTTTGACTAAGGCTGCATGTGGAGTTGCCTCTTAAACAAGGACGACGGCAAGACGGAAGTGACTCTCAAACAATATTTGTGGCGTGAGTGTATTTTGGTCGTTTTCCATCAGTTCCCTCACGTATAGTTAGGTAGGATAGAATAGGAATATTTGTGTTAAGGTATATGTTTATGTTTGTGTCGCTAAGGGTGGATAAGCATTTGTAAGAGCACCACCACGGATATAGCGAGTACTTTATTTATTTATTCATCATTAAAGTTGTCCATTATTTTACTATACTCGTTTTCTGTTCGTATCTCAACCTCGGTGGTGGAGGGCCAAGTGGTAGTAGTAGCAATAGTGTCGATACCCAAGTGGTGTCGTGGTGGCAGCATAGAAAGTCTATAGAAAGTAGTAGATAAGAAGGTAGAGTTAATACCGAAACGGTACAGTGATGACAGCAGTGTCAATAGAAAGTAATATTTACCTACGGTACAGTGGCAGTAACACTGATCTTCGGTACAGTGGTTGCAGCGGTGTAGATGCAAATTACGCATCAGCCCACGTTGTCCGGAGGACGCTACAGTGTGCTAGTTAAGTAGGTAATTAGCCCCCCTTCCAGTTAATTTTTTTAAATTCCCTTACAGAGTAGTGATTAGTGATTGGTGATTAGAATAGTTACGTAGAGTTAATAGTGATGCATTGTTTTCTTTTTTTAAGTGTTATTGATAGTGTTGGTGGACTAATACGCTCAAAGTCTCCTCTGCGGGCACATGTCCCCAGATTGTTAAGTGAGTCGCGGTCTTCGGATCGCCGGGCGTCCTTCCCCCCTCCAATTAAATTTTAATTATGAATTCTCAGATAGACTTGTTAGGCGACTCGTGGTTTCCCCAGGAGGAAGTAACAGAAGTGGGTGAACAAGCGCTTGGTGGAGCAATAAAACCAGAGTGTTCAGAAGTCGGTCATCACGATCAGAGGAAAATGGAGTCGTTAGAAAGGGAAGTGGATAATTTAAGGGTTTGTGTTGAGGATTTAATAGGTGAACTGCGCCGCAGGGAATCTGCACCCCCCCTTGAAAGACTAGTTAAAACCTTTTTGAAGCCACGTTATATCCCTATTCTGGAGTTACGTCAGTTGAATGGTGTAGACGGCGCGGGACGACTCACTGTTTTCTTGTCACAGGTAGAAAGTTGTTCTCCGATAACAGACGAACGACAACAAATAGTTCGGATGCGAGTAGATGCACCCCTTTCACTATTTATTCAGAATATCCTTAATAAAGAAGTTATGTCGTGGGAGAACTTTAAGAAGCACCTACCTACTGAACTCACCGACCAAAGTGAAGACCGTATCTTTGATTCCTTGAACGATTTAAAATATACGTATGACGAAGACCCAATAGAATTTGTAACCAACCTAAAATGTAAACTTGCGTTGTTAGAAGTACAGACAAAGTCGGGAGAGGTGCCTAACACTGAACAGCTCATTAAAAACAAACTACTGAAGGGCATGCCTAAAGAAAGTAGAGATAGGCTAGAGTTGTACTTGGACCAGAATGTAACCCTTAAAAAGTTTCTGAGCAAATTAGATAATGAGAGAATAGTGGTGCTAGCACAACAACGGGATAACGTTCGAACAATTGAACCAGCTTTACCATCCCAAGGTGCCATAGCACGTAACCCTCCGAGAACACCAACAGGGAGGGGCAATTTAGAAAGAGTCGAGAGGAGACTTAGACAATGGGATAGGAGAGAAAAATATTGTCCTTATTGTCGAGCTAATAGTCATTCTATAGCAGAATGTCGTAAACAACCTCGCCCAGGCTCCTGCTATGATTGCCTGCGTATGAATTGTCGAAGAGGACAACCAGGTTGTCCCGGGAGAATTAATATGACTCGAGGGAGAATAGCGTGACAATCACCGGTCATTAACCTGGACGTTAACCATCATGTGCTCGAAATAATGTTAGATACAGGTAGTGATGTATCTCTACTTAAGCTTAGCGCAGCGGAAGAATTAGGGCTGGAAATAAAACGTAGTTCAAGAATTCCCCCATTGCAAGGAATTACTGGTCGTAAATTACGAGTTTTGGGTCAAGCTAGTGTTACCATTTCTAGTATCAGTAATCACCCAATTACCATTAAAGTAGCGGTAATTCCTGATAATTATCTGCGTCCATCAGCCTTGCTCGGTATGAATGCCATCAGTCAAGCTACATTTACGTTAGATTACCAAGCAAGAAAAGTTTATTGGAATAACTTGATTTATCCTTTAGTGTTAACAACAAATGAATATGGTAAAGTTCAAAGGGTGGTAAGAGAAACACTGACCCTCGGTACAGTGGTGGCAGCGGTGGGATGGTAAAGCTTTCGTAGCTTCTTCGGTGCGGCCGTGAGGCCAGGTTTGGAGGTCTGGGCCTGACAACTGTCTAAACCCTTAGGCTCCCCACCACTGTAGGTGCCACACCACCATTCCCAGGAAGCAGGTCACAACCCCTGACTAACACCTAGTACCCATTCACTGCTGGGTGGACAGGGGCATGGGTATAAAGGAGACCGCCCGTCTATCTCCGCTCCGCCCGGGGAATGGTGGTGTGGCACCTACAGTGGTGGGGAGCCTAAGGGTTTAGACAGTTGTCAGGCCCAGACCTCCAAACCTGGCCTCACGGCCGCACCTGTCTGGAGCGGGGTCACGGAACACTAGTGACTGACCTTCCGCCCAGACCGGTATATATATCCTCAGTTCCAGTGACGTCACGCGTTTTTCCCATCATCCTCTTTCTCTAGTAGTACCTACTCTAATATATAGACTCATGTTCTTACGAGTGTGAGAATACGAGGATTTATTTTTTTTAGAGAGGAAAGCCGTGTACCGAGTACAACGGGCCAACTATCATTACGGTGATTCCTTTGCGGAATCACCGGTAAATCCTCGTATTCTCGACACTCGTTAAGATACCTTGTTATGGTTAGAGTAGGTACTACTAGAGAAAGAGGATGATGGGAAAAACACGTGACGTCACTGGAACTGAGGATATATATACCGGTCTGGGCGGAAGGTCAGTCACTAGTGTTCCGTGACCCCGCTCCAGACAGGTAAGCCTTCAGTGTTCCTAAAAGCCTTGCCACACTTGAAAAAACATTGTTATTAATATCTAACAGTAAATTGTCCTCCCGGATACAGCTGCCGAGAGGATCAGCAAAAGACTGTCTTTCGGTTGTGGTTTGACTAAGGCTGCATGTGGAGTTGCCTCTTAAACAAGGACGACGGCCTCTTAAACAAGGACGACGGCAAGACGGAAGTGACTCTCAAACAATATTTGTGGCGTGAGTGTATTTTGGTCGTTTTCCATCAGTTCCCTCACGTATAGTTAGGTAGGATAGAATAGGAATATTTGTGTTAAGGTATATGTTTATGTTTGTGTCGCTAAGGGTGGATAAGCATTTGTAAGAGCATCACCACGGATATAGCGAGTACTTTATTTATTTATTCATCATTAAAGTTGTCCATTATTTTACTATACTCGTTTTCTGTTCGTATCTCAACCTCGGTGGTGGAGGGCCAAGTGGTAGTAGTAGCAATAGTGTCGATACCCAAGTGGTGTCGTGGTGGCAGCATAGAAAGTCTATAGAAAGTAATAGATAAGAAGGTAGAGTTAATACCGAAACGGTACAGTGATGACAGCAGTATCAATAGAAAGTAATATTTACCTACGGTATAGTGGCAGTAACACTGACCTTCGGTACACAACTATTTATGTCGGAAGTGTTAGGCAAGAGTTGGATAAAGTATCAAAAAAAGTGTATAATTTTTATTGTTAGAATCAGCTGTCTAAGATGTTATGAAATTTTAGATCAAAAGTTTCTTCAGGAAGAGAATTTGACTTGATTATTCATCTTTGTATTTAAGACTTTCATTTTGTCAAAACAAGATAATTTGTTTAATTTATGTTAGTGTCTCGAGGTAACGGATTAATTCCCACCACAGCTCAGGCTCAAAGGTGGATTAATACATTGTACCAGGACTCATTTTACCATATTTTGCGGATGCGATTAAGGCTCAAAGGTGGATTAATACATTGTACCAGGACTCATTTTACCATATTTTGCGGATGCGATTAATCTGTTTTCCCTTTTTTATATATATGATCACCGTGTAGTGTACTCACGTATACAATATTTAGCATTGCATTTTTACATACATTTGTTTGTGATTACAGCGTCCTCATATGAAACTTTTCCCAGGAGTGTTGTGGTGCGGTGCCGAGGGTGGAGATGTGTTGCCGCGACCACAGGAAGTTGTATCCAGACTGAAGGCAATGGGAAAGAATGTATTCCTCGAGTCTAACAATTCCACCGTGACACCAGACCACTTGTATGGAAAATGCAACTCCCTTGGATTCAGCGTTGAGAAGATAAGGTTAGGTTAGGTTAAGAGGAGGGAAGATTGTTCATTTAGCATCATTCAGATTATATTTCTAAGTATTGTATTATTCCAATGGCTCAGACGTGGGGGGTTGCAGCTGTTGGCTGTCAGGGTACTGGTGAAACGCTCTGTTCCGATGTAAATGAGAATTGAATCTCCTGAACAACAGTTGCAGTACAAGTCCTACTGGTCTGTGCCTACTTCACTAGTTCCCACTTGATATGAGCACACCATTCTGTGCCAGCACTAGCAGTCAATAGGTAACTTTAAAAGACGGTTGGATCAGAGTATGGATAGGGATGACAGGTGGGATGGATAAATATTGGATTATTCCAAGGGTGAGAGACAAGGAGCTGCCTCTTGCAGTCTCCCCATTTCTTATGTTCTTCTTATGTTCTTATCATTATTGTTATTATTATATTATTTATTCATCATTATGGTGATGTTGAGGGTGTAGGAAGGATATGTAAGTAAGTACGGTGCACACACATACATTTACACATACATAAGATAAGATATGATAAGATACACTTTATTATCCAATTGCATATATATACAATAACAAATTCGTTGTGGTGGGAGCTCAGCACACAGTAGAATAAAAGTCTATATAATTTATAAAATTTATAAAATGAATAAAAATAGAGCATTCAGATTCAAGATATGCACAACATAAGCACAAGCATGAGTATCAATTTGGTGTACCTCAGCACGACGACAAATAATTGTAGAGCTTAATACTCTTTGGTACAAAGGAATTCATGAACCTATCTCTTACCAAAAGGTACAGCCAACCTTCTGTTTGATCTTAAAAAGACATAGTTGTCATGGAGAGGCTGATTTGCATCACTCATAATTTTTTCTGTTTGTTTCATTACAAGCCTGTTGTACATATCATCGAGTGATATACTTTCGGCACCAAGTCTCCTAGCTGATTTTACAATTTTGTTTAGTCTATTCTTATCTTTCCTTGTAAGATGACCATAACAAACAGTAATTGAGAAACATAATACAGATTCCACCACTGACCTATAAAATAGAGTTAGTATAATATTATCCACACAAAGATTTCTTAAAACACGAAGGAAATGGAGACCTTGTCTACATTTCTTATAAACTTTATGATTATTCACAGATCCCTTTAAATTTTCATCAATCACAATTCCTAAATACGTATATTCCCCCACCCTTTTGACCGCTTCATTGCCCATTTTAATTTGATCCGTCACATACTTATTTCTAGTACGAAAATCCATAACCATCTCCTTCGTCTTTTTCACATTTAAGTTTAAATAATGTCTCTTACTCCACCCAATACAATCTTTCACCTGCGACAAATATCTACTAGAATCATCATTTCAAATTTTCCCCACAATCACTGTATCATCTGCATATTTGAGGATAAAACAATTCAGATAGCTACTGCGACAATCACTAGTATATAATGTAAATAATAATGGTGAAAGTACACAACCCTGTGGTGCACCAGTATTCGTGAAGATTTGACTCCTTGTCATTTCGTGTATTGGGGTCTGTCTGAATGATAGCTATAGACCCACAGGATTAAATGAAAATTTACATTCATATCCATCAGTTTCTTAAGAACTATGTGCGTTTGAATAGTGTTGAATGCATTGCTGAAGTCAATGAAGAGTATTCTAACTTGTGGGTTAGGATTCTCAAGATGTTTACTTATGTCATGGACTAGTGTCAGCACAGCATCCTGAACACTTTTATTCTGACAAAAGGCAAATTGTAAGGGATCTCTAAAATCGATGACTTTTGATGACATATTCTAAACATTTCATTATGATAGATGTTAAAGTAACTGGTCTGAGATCACTTAGTTCTTTGGGGAATCTTGTTTTAGGAACAGGGATTATTTCCGACATTTTCCAAATAGTTGGAACAATACCATGGTCAAGCGAATCCTGGAAAAGTGTTAATAAAGGATTTACAAGTTGCTCCAAGCATAACCTTAGAATTTTGGCACTAATATTATCTGGACCACAAGTTTTACCAACCTTTACACGCCGTAGAGATTTAATCACCTCTTCCCGAGTGATAACTATCCGTTCATTATTCCTATGCTTGGCTATTTCAATTAGTTGTTCACATTCCTCTTTAAAGTCAAACATATCAAATCTTGCGTAAAACTTATTAAGGTCGTTTACATAAGTCTCAACATTATCAGGCTCTACAGCCGCATTTTTAGTCTTTGAACTACATAGAATTTTTAGTCCTTTCCAAGCCTCCTTTGACTTATTAGCACTAAATAAACTTTCTACTTTACTCGTATACCTTTTCTTCCCGGCAGCTATTTTCTCATCTATTTTCTTTTGCAAGACTTTTAACTGGACATGGTCATGCGAATTGATTAGGTGCTTCTTCTCATTAATTAAAAGTTTAATATCCTTAGTTATCCAAGGTTTGTTGTTCGGATACGTCCTGACCTCCCTGGTTGGGGCAATCATGTCAACACAGAAACTAATGTATGATGACAACACATTAACATTTAGGTCAACTTCACCCGATGCATCACGCAGCACCGACCAGTCTGTACAGTCGAAACAGCCTTGCAACCGTTTTTCATTTTCTTTGTCCCAGTCACTCACAGTGATGTTGGAGCATTTTTCACACTTCAACAGTTGCTTATATGTAGGAATTCCAAACATCATGTTGTGATCCGATTTTCCAAGTGAAGGCTTCTTAATAACACAATACCCATCCTTCACGTTACAGTGCATTTTATCTAAAGTTTGATCTCCTCTAGTTTGAACATTTAACATATTGATAATAGCTTGGAAGCAAATCATCTAATCTTACATGATTAAAGTCCCCCAGGATAATTTTTGCACTTTCTGGATATTCCTTTTCATATTGGTGAGGCTAAAGGTGGAACACACTCACCATTACATAGAGACTTGTGTAGTAATACATTGTTGAGTATCTACGTCCTGCTGTCCTTGTCACTATATTGTTTGTATATTTATTTTGTTACTAGCCATGGATGACACTTTTTTTTAATAGGTAAAGGAATATAACACTAATAATAAATAATACCTCAGTCACAACAGTACTTGGATAATATTTACACCAGTTTTTACGCCTCTGCAGGTCTGAGGTAGTACGTGATGAGTCGGTGTAGATTGTTAGGTGGAGGGGAGTCATGCCGCCCACCCACCGCCACTCCTGCTGTGCCGCCCGTGTGCTGTGTGCTGTGTGCTGCCCGCCAGGTGTGTGTAACCTAAGTACATCCTTTGTAATGCCTGTTGTTAATTCAGTTGCAAGCATTTATTAAGGTGTCTCATTATCGGATTATTAAGCAATTTGATCGCAGAGAAATAAAACTAATTCATTGTTAAGGAAAGAAAGAAAGAAAATTTCCGGTGTGATTTGTGATGGTAAGCTGTACGTAGCGTGTGTGTGTGTTGCAGGAAGATAGATGAGAGAAGGACAGCCCATTCTACTACTACAACTACTACTACGTCATCTTCAAGCGCAAGTAGCCGGCCTCACCCCAGTACAAGTCACCAGCTGTCACCGTGGTCTGGCTCGGGCTTCCTTAACCCATCCAGCCGCTGCTCCTCGCCTGGTTGTACTGAGATTCCCGGCCGTGGGCAAGGCAGGTTAGTTGTGGTTGTGTTGTTGTTATGGAAGTGGTATTTTGAGTATTGTGAAATTTCTATACAAAGAAATACTGTGGATGTTGTTTTAGATCGCAGGGCCTAAACTGACGGGATTTTTTTTTTTTTTTATACTTAATTTTTTTTCCCTTACCCGATACCCTTTCAACGTTTAAAAAAAAAAAAAAATCAATCTTGTACTTACGTCACCATCTGAAGAAGAAAAAAAAGTAGCTATCCGTGGACAGAGAAAGGCTGGCACATAGTTTTTTGGTCTTATTCTGAGTTACAACTTGATAATCTTGGAGGATGACTGGCCACTATACCGTCAAGGGTGGCTCAATAACTATAAGATTTACATCATTTAGTTTTGTTTTCCTGCATGTCACCATAATATAGTAGTACACACACACACACAGTCTCTCTACCTCTCTCTCTCTCTCTCTCTCAAACACACACACACAGACCCTTTTAACACCCTCCCTACCCAAATATACCCTACCACCTCTCTTCTATATCCAAACATACACTCGTACTCATCTAAAACACACATACACACAGATACACACACACTTTTTAATAACCTAACCATACACCTTTAATAGTAATAGTAGTACACACAATCTCTGTTACAGCCATGGTTACAGTCATGGATACACAGGACACAGCAGGCTAGGTTGTTTGTGTGTCTATTTATCACTCTCACTCTCTCTCACTCTCATCTTTGCTCTGATCATTGTAGTTATAATTTTCATCATCATATCTTTATCTAGGAAATAAAAAGCCATACATATATTCCTTCACACAATCTTTCCCCCACAGATATGGCACAACACCAAGCTATATGTCGACCCCACACGGGCAGCGGAAGAGGAGCAGAACGAAGGGGGAGGAAGAGGAGCAGGAGGGAGTCACTTAACCATAGGAATGATACCTAAATATGCAGGGGGACAAGTGGGTCTCCTGGTGCAAGGGGGCGGACAGGGGTCTTCCACAAGCCTATCTGAAGGTTTAGATACTGCGGTAGAGCTTTGTAACTCCATCCATGCTCTGGCCAGGAAGGTGAGTGTGTGGGAGGGTGAGGGGAAGGGTGAGGGTGAAGGAGGGTGAGAGGGAAAGGATGGGTGTGGGTGAAAGGAAGAGTGTGGAAGGATAGAAGGGAGGGTGAGAGAGAATGGGTGAAAGGGAGGGTGAGATGGGAAAAAATGTGGTGAGAGAGAAAGGATGAGAGGAAGAAAAAAAGTGTAAGAGAGAAAGGGTGAGGGGAAAAAAAGAGGATGAAAGGTTGGGAGAGAGGGGAAAAAATGGAGACAAAGGGAGGAGGAGGAGGAGGAAGGGGAAACGAGAAGTGTGAGAGAAAGAGGAAAAGGCAGATGAATGTAGATAGATAGAAAAATAGATAAAAATGTGTAGATAGATAGATAGATTGTAAGATGAAAGAGATAGAGTAAGAGAGAGAATGTATCTTAACTCTTCTCTCTCTCTCTCTTCTCCCTTCTTTATTAATTATTCTTTCTCACCCTCCACAGACGTTGTTGGACCACTTGGAGGAAATTCTTCCCTCCTCCTCTTCCTCCTCCTCATAACCTCCTCCTTCACATCTTCATCTATTTTTTCACTTAGAGGTAAAACTGAAGTCATTTTTAAGTTTTTTGAAAAGCTAGGTGTTTTTTTTTTACCTCTTTACATTCCTTCCGTTTGTATAATTGAAACAGGGTAAGTATGGCTGGGAATTTAGTTATTTGTTTGTTTCATAATGTTTTGATTTTAATACAAATGTTTTTTTTGGTCTTGTTTTGAGGTAATATTTCTTGTGTTGTGTATTTTTTTTCATTGTTGATTAATACTATTATTATTAATATTTTTCTTAGTAGTAGTAGTAATAGTAGTTGTAGTAGTAATAGTAGTAGTAGTTGTAGTAGTAGTAGTAATAGTAGTAGTAGTAGTAGTATATTATTTATCGATTTGTTCAATTAATTTTCATGCCTTTTGAACTATAAATATGTATTATTATTATTGTTATTATTATTATTATCATTATTATTATTATTATTATTATTATCATTATCATTATTATTATTATTATCATTATTATTATTATTATTACTATTCCTCCCAGTCACGGCATTGAACCATCTCACTTCACAACATAATAAAAATTCAAACTATGTATCCATGACTGTCTATATACCAGGCTGACATTGGCTGACATCCTTCTTCCTTGGTGTCAGCTGTAGGGTGAGAGGTGCACATTCTTCAAGCAGCTGACTTTTCAATGGTTCAGTCCGTTAAATCGCGGGTCGTCTGTACATCCACATACATTCCTAATATATTTACCTTTAGCAGCACTATAGCGTGGAGCTACCTAGTTCAAGGGATTATGTCATTACCTTTTCATGCCTAACCACACTTATTTGAACAGCTAAATGATGTCTGGAGTGAGGTTTGAGGTCAATATAAGGTGTGTTGGTTATTACTGCTACCCTCATGACCTCTCCTGACCTCTCCTCAGGTGTCGGGTGAGGCAGGTCAAGATGCACCCGTCACCCTCACCCTGCAAGTTTAGTACGAAAAATGGTACCAAAAAAATTTTTTACCTTCACACTGTACCATACAATGAATATTATTTTGTACTATAATACCGTACTGTACTTTTGCCCTAGTTATAATTGTACCGTAGTGTAATTTTGTACCATACCATCCCCACACACACACACATACACACACACACAGACACACAGACACACACACACACACACACACACACACACACACACACACACACACACACACACACTGCTTACTTTGCCTCCTCTGCTGCACCACTCCCTCCTGCTGTCATATCTCTGCTGTTACCTGCTGTTCTTTCATAAGCTTGGCACCTCATTCCACTTCAATCTTATTCCTCATTCCTTAGTTCCTTCCTCTCATTCCTTCTCCCTTTGTACAGAATAGTTAGACTTTGTTAGAGATCCTACTGTTTTATTAATGATTATCCTACGTTATGTTTAGGTAGAGAAGGAGGAAGAGGAGGAGGATATAGAAGAGACTGAAGATACAGCCTCACACATCCTCACTACATTTATTTACAATGAAGATGATATATATTTAAGATATAATTCATTTCTCAATTATGTAAACAAACATTCTCAGGTCTATAGGAAGGTCAAGGAGAGAATTTCAATGGTAGGGAATGAATTTATCTTCTCATAACTATCAATAAATATTTGTTTTCAGATGACACGACCTCTTCTAGTCTCTCCTAAACCTCTTTTAAGCGTCTCCTAAGCCTTTTCAAGCCTCTTTTTAAGCCTCTAAGCATTCTAACTCTATACCTGAACATTTGAAGTCTAACATGAATGATTTTTTTAATACTGTTGCCATCTTTCTATTACTGCTGTTTGTGCATTAACCTAACCTGTGCATTGTATCCTTATATTGAACCACAAGCTTTCTATAACCCTATCTTACCTTACCTTACCTTACCTTACCTTACCTTACCTTACCTTACCTTACCTTATCTAACCTTACCTTATCTTACCTCACCTCACCTTACCCTTACCTCACCTTACCCTACCTAACCTAACCTTACCTTACCTAACCTAACCTGCATCACCGTGTATATTATTTATGCATTAACTTAACCTGTGTCTTGTATGCTTATAATGAACCCAAGCTTTTTATAGTGCTTTTGTGAGCTTTTTCTTGTCTCTCTCTGGTATGTGATTGTGTTTTAGTTGTTAATATTGAGTGTTGTTTCTCGCTCCTAACAGATACACACAGCCAGAGGATATACGCACATGCACGCACACAGACAGGCACACAGACACACCTGGCTATGGGATTACAGGTATGTGGTTTATTTAGTTATTTATTTTGTGTATTGTATTTAGGATTGAGGTGTTTATTATTATTATTATTATTATTATTATTATATATTTTTTTCTGTTTTATTTGTTTATTTATATTTAGAGATGTAGAAATTGAAGTATTTTTTTTATTTTTAGTTAGACATGAGCTATATTATTTTCCATTTTATTGATTAATTGAAAGTATGAAAAAAAAAATATATATATACAGGTATACTATATGTGCATTCAAATATTTCTTTTTGAGGTGTATATATCGCCTTTTTATTTAGTTTTTATTTGAGTTAGATATGAACTAGTAATATTTTTCATTTTTATTACTGAATATATGAAAAAAAAAGAATACTATACCATTTTATATATATTAACGTTGATAAATATGGAATAAGATATATGAAAATGATTAATAATTATGATAGGTTAGTTTAGTGCAATGGAAAGTGTTGATGAAGGGGAATGAAGGGAAGGTTGGTGAAGAGAAAGGAAGGGAAGAAGGGAAGGGATTGTGAAGGGAAGGTTAATAAAGGGCGAAGAAGGGAGGAAATGAAGGGATCGAGAACGGAGGAAGTGAAGGGATTGAGGAGGGAAGGTTAGTGAAGGGCAAAGAAGGGATTGAGAAGTGAGGAAATGAAGGGACAAGGAAGGGATTGAGAAGGGCAAGAAGAGAAAGGAAGGGAGGAAGTGAAGGGAAAAGGTGTTTGGATAACATTTTTATAATTATTATTTCCCACTTTTTTCATTGACGTGTGTGTATAAAGTGTATATTTGTACTATATATACACATTGTTTTTTTATTTTTTATATAATTTTTTTTTTATCAGGTTATTTTGAGTTTATTGTATATATTTTTTAGTATTTTTTTTTTTTAACTACAATTTTTTTTTACTAGTTTTTATTATTATTTTTGTATTTATTTACTTCTTTTTTTTCACTTTTGTATACAGTTACTTTGAGTCCATCTTTTATTTTCTGATTTTTATTATTCTACTATAGTGCTTTTTTCCAATTTTGTGATATTCCAAATTTTGTGGCCGAGACCAATCACCATCTCGTTAAGTCCAGGTACAGTAAAATGGTCATTTCAATTAATATTCTTATAGATAATGTTTATGTTTGTCTGTATTTTCCTTTATTGTAGGATGTATAATGACATGTATTTGTGTATAAACAAGGACAAAAATATGACTTAAATCACCATAAGGTTAAGGATTCCAATTTTGTGGCTTGCAATGTTGACCAATTTTATGCAGAATTGGAAGGAGCAGTGTATTTTTCTATTTTTTCCTACTAGTTTTTAATTATCTTTTTTTTTTCTTTATTCCTTCCTCTAAAATTTGCTTCTCACTTTTTTTTTTTTTTTTTTTTTTTTTTTTTTTTTTTTTTTTTTTTTTTTTTTTTTTTTTTTCCCTCCCCCCCACAGGATAATTTTTGGCATTTTCATTTTACATTTTTCACCACAATTTCCTCTCTCATCATATTTCTTTTTTTTTTCACCACATTTTCCTTTTTTTCCCGCCACAGGAGAAGTTTCTATTTTTTCTACAAGTTTTTAATACTCTCTTTTTTTATTTTATTTTTCCTCTAAAATTTACTTTCTCACCACACCTTCCTGTTTCCCCGCCACAGGAGAAGTTTCCCAAGTCCCAGATTGATGTTTACGTGACAGTGATCGAGGATGACGGGTCACTGCCGCCGGCCTGGCACTGTGCCATGCCAACATTGATGTGTACGACCTGGTGGTGGGCTCCTCTGTGGTGTATGTGTGTGTGTGTGTGTGTGTGTTTACCTAGTGTTAGTATACAGGGCCTGAGTTACACTTGTCTGGTCCTGTCTCAGTATCTATATTTGTAGTTTTTCCTTCAGTTGATGTACATTCTTTGCCATTATCACCTCTTCCTTCCTTCCTTCAGTTCATTCCAATTATCTATATTTCTTTTTTGTATTGTTCAAGAAAATTTCTGTTTGCAATTTTTTCTTGTGTCCTCAAATATCTAGCCTCTCCTTTTCTTATCAATATTATGCCTTTTCTATCTGTTTCCTCAAAGGTTATTCATCAATTTATATGTAATTAAATCACCTCTCTCTCTTCTTTCTTTTATTGTTGTTAAGTTGCATTTCTTTTAATCTTTCCTCATATGTTAAGTCTTCCAATTAGTTACTTCCAATTTTTCTCTCCCTCTCTCTTTCTCTCTGTGTTTTCTTACCTTGTTTGTGTGTCTATTTATCACTCTCACTCTCTCTCACTCTCATCTTTGCTGTGATCATTGTAGTTATAATTTTCATCATCATATCTTTATCTAGGAAATAAAAAACCATACGTATGTACCGAGTACAACGGGCCAACTATCATTACGGTGATTCCTTTGCGGAATCACCGGTAAATCCTCGTATTCTCGACGCTCGTTAAGATACCTTGTTATGGTTAGAGTAGGTACTACTAGCGAAAGAGGATGATGGAAAAAACGCGTGACGTCACTGGAACTGAGGATATATATACCGGTCTGGGCGGAAGGTCAGTCACTAGTGTTCCGTGACCCCGCTCCAGACAGGTAAGCCTTCAGTGTTCCTAAAAGCCTTGCCACACTTGAAAAAACATTGTTATTAATATCTAACAGTAAATTGTCCTCCCGGATACAGCTGCCGAGAGGACCAGCAAAAGACTGTCTTTCGGTTGGTGTTTGACGAAGGCTGCATGTGGAGTTGCCTCTCAAACAAGGACGACGGCCAGAAGGAGCCAGTGACTCTCAAACAATATTTGTGGCGTGAGTGTATTTTGGTCGTTTTCCATCAGTTCCCTCACGTATAGTTAGGTAGGATAGAATAGGAATATCTGTATTAAGGTATATGTTTATGTTTGTGTCGCTAAGGGTGGATAAGCATTTGTAAGAGCACCACCACGGATATAGCGAGTACTTTATTTTGTTTATTCATCATTAAAGTTAATTTTTATTTTACCTACTCTAACCATAACAAGGTATCTTAACGAGCGTCGAGAATACGAGGATTTACCGGTGATTCCGCAAAGGAATCACCGTAATGATAGTTGGCCCGTTGTACTCGGTACACGGCTTTCCTCTTTAAAAAAAATAAATCCTCGTATTCTCACACTCGTAAGATCATGAGTTTATATATTATCAACATAAGTCGGGACCGGTCTTCTTCTTCTTCTTCTTCTTCTTTCTTCTTGTCTCTGTGCAAGACTTCCGAGTCAGACGTGACTCGACCTCCTGGTCGGAATAGGTGAACCCAACTCCCAACCAGTCCTGGCAAACTGAGCAGGGTGGTGATCCTCGACGGGGTCTCACCAAAGCCTTCATCCATGGGGGGTGAACTTCCAGTCCTTTACCTGGGCACTACAGAGCCCCCAGGACTGCGGTGATCTCTGCTTCAGCTGCGGGACCAGTTTACCAGCTCGGCATCTCCTCGCCGCTGCAAAAGAGTTTTTATAGGCAGTAACCTTTCCTTTAACCACCCAGGGGTCTACTTACTACCATCTCTCCCTCTCAACACTCCTCTAGGAATTCCTCACAGGCCTTCGGGCTCTGCGTGGTATCCTCCGTGTTATCCTCATCCTCGGAAGGAAACACGATCTCGCTCATGTCGACTATAGAACCTCCATCACCCACAACTAGTGTTAACTTGTCCGCGGCACGGTGGATTGTGTCGCCGTTGACAGTGAGGTGGTGGTTGTAATGATGGTTGTAGTAGTAACTGCCTCGTCCACCCTCGAAGTGGAGGAGTGTGTATTTGGCACCACCATAGTCGCCCTCACGTATAAGTCAATATCCCTAACTCCCGCGTCACACTCATCCGACGTTTCAATTTAAAAAAAACATAGCATGGGCTTTCCGTTTCATTACCGTGGGCACCACCAACGAATCGAGCAAGGTGTTATCTCTTTTCTGTTTAGAATAATAAAGGACTCCATCTTCCTCTGATCGTGATGACCGACTTCTGAACACTCTGGTTTTATTGCTCCACCAAGCGCTTGTTCACCCACTTCTGTTATTTCCTCCTGGGGAAACCATTACGGTGATTCCTTTGCGGAATCACCGGTAAATCCTCGTATTCTCGACGCTCGTTAAGATACCTTGTTATGGTTAGAGTAGGTACTACTAGCGAAAGAGGATGATGGAAAAAACGCGTGACGTCACTGGAACTGAGGATATATATACCGGTCTGGGCGGAAGGTCAGTCACTAGTGTTCCGTGACCCCGCTCCAGACAGGTAAGCCTTCAGTGTTCCTAAAAGCCTTGCCACACTTGAAAAAACATTGTTATTAATATCTAACAGTAAATTGTCCTCCCGGATACAGCTGCCGAGAGGACCAGCAAAAGACTGTCTTTCGGTTGGTGTTTGACGAAGGCTGCATGTGCAGTTGCTTCTCAAACAAGGACGACGGCCAGAAGGAGCCAGTGACTCTCAAACAATATTTGTGGCGTGAGTGTATTTTGGTCGTTTTCCATCAGTTCCCTCATGTATAGTTAGGTAGGATAGAATAGGAATATCTGTATTAAGGTATATGTTTATGTTTGTGTCGCTAAGGGTGGATAAGCATTTGTAAGAGCACCACCACGGATATAGCGAGTACTTTATTTTGTTTATTCATCATTAAAGTTAATTTTTATTTTACCTACTCTAACCATAACAAGGTATCTTAACGAGCGTCGAGAATACGAGGATTTACCGGTGATTCCGCAAAGGAATCACCGTAATGATAGTTGGCCCGTTGTACTCGGTACACGTATATTCCTTCACAATCTTCTACCCACAGACATGGCACAACACCAAGCTATATGTCGACCCCACACGGGCAGAGGAGGAGGAGCAGAACGAAGGGGGAGGAAGAGGAGCAGGAGGGAGTCACTTAACCATAGGAATGATACCTAAATATGCTGGGGGACAAGTGGGTCTCCTGGTGCAAGGGGGAGGACAGAGCTCTTCCACAAGCCTATCTGAAGGTTAGAGCTTTGTAACTCCATCCATGCTCTGGCCAGGAAGGTGAGTGTGTGTCAGGGTGAGGGGAAGGGTGAGGGTGAAGGATGGTGAGAGAGAAAAAAAGTGTAAGAGAGATAGGGTGAGGGGAAAAAAAGAGGATGAAAGGTTGGGAGAGAGAGGAAAAAATGGAGACAGAGGGAGGAGGAGGAGGAAGGGGAAACGAGAAGTGTGAGAGAAAGAGGAAAAGGTAGATGAATGTAGATAGATAGAAAAATAGATAAAAATGTGTAGATAGATAGATAAATTGTAAGATAGAAAGAGATAGAGTAAGAGAGAGAATGTATCTTAACTCTTCTCTCTCTCTCTCTTCTCCCTTCTTTATTAATTATTCTTTCTCTCCCTCCACAGACGTTGTTGGACCACTTGGAGGAAACTCTTCCCTCCTCCTCTTCCTCCTCCTCATAACCTCCTCCTTCACATCTTCATCTATTTTTTTCACTTAGAGGTAAAACTGAAGTCATTTTTAAGTTTTTTGAAAAGCTAGGTGTTTTTTTTTTACCTCTTTACATTCCTTCCGTTTGTATAATTGAAACAGGGTAAGTATGGCTGGGAATTTAGTTATTTGTTTGTTTCATAATGTTTTGATTTTAATACAAATGTTTTTTTTCTGGTCTTGTTTTGAGGTAATATTTCTTGTGGTGTATTTTTTTTCATTGTTGATTAATACTATTATTATTATTATTTTTCTTAGTAGTAGTAGTAGTTGTAGTAGTAATAGTAGTAGTAGTAGTAGTAGTAGTAGTAGTAGTATATTATTTATCGATTTGTTCAATTAATTTTCATGCCTTTTGAACTATAAATATGTATTATTATTATTATTATTATCATTATTATTATTATTATTATCATTATTATTATTATTATTATCATTATTATTATTATTATTATCATTATTATTATTATTACTATTCCTCCCAGTCACGGCATTGAACCATCTCACTTCACAACATAATAAAAAGTCAAAATATGTATCCATGACTGTCTATATACCAGGCTGACATTGGCTGACATCCTTCTTCCTTGGTGTCAGCTGTAGAGGTGCACATTCTTCAAGCAGCTGACTTTTCAATGGTTCAGTCCGTTAAATCAGAAGTCCGTTAAATCGCGGGTCGTCTGTATATCCACATACATTCCTAATATATTTACCTTTAGCAGCACTATGGCGTGGAGCTACCTAGTTCAAGGGATTATGTCATTACCTTTTCATGCCTAACCACACTTATTTGAACAGCTAAATGATGTCTGGAGTGAGGTTTGAGGTCAATATAAGGTGTGTTGGTTATCACTGCTACCCTCATGACCTCTCCTGACCTCTCCTCAGGTGTCGGGTGAGGCAGGTCAAGATGCACCCGTCACCCTCACCCTGCAAGTTTAGTACGAAAAATGGTACAAAATTTTTTTTTTACCTTCACACTGTACCATACAGTGAATATTATTTTGTACTATAATACCGTACTGTACTTTTGCCCTAGTTATAATTGTACCGTAGTGTAATTTTGTACCATACCATCCCCACACACACACACACACACACACACACACACACACACACACACACACACACACACACACACACACACACACACACACACTGCTTACTTTGCCTCCTCTGCTGCACCACTCCCTCCTGCTGTCATACATCTGCTGTTAAACTGCTGTTCTTTCATAAGCTTGGCACCTCAGTCCACTTCAATCTTATTCCTCATTCCTTAGTTCCTTCCTCTCATTCCTTCTCCCTTTGTACAGAATAGTTAGACTTTATTACAAATCCTACTGTTTTATTAAAGATTATCCTACGTTATGTTTAGGTAGAGAAGGAGGAAGAGGAGGAGGATATAGAAGAGACAGTGAAGATACAGCCTCACACATCCTCACTACATTTATTTACAAGGAAAATTATATATATTTAAGATATAATTCATTTCTCAATTATGTAAACAAACATTCTCAGGTCTATAGGAAGGTCAAGGAGAGAATTTCAATGGTAGGGAATGAATTTATCTTCTCATAACTATCAATAAATATTTGTTTTCAGATGACACGACCTCTTCTAGTCACTCCTAAACCTCTTTTAAGCGTCTCCTAAGCCTCTTTCAAGCCTCTTTTTAAGCCTCTAAGCATTCTAACTCTATACCTGAACATTTGAAGTCTAACATGAATGATTTTTTTAATACTGTTGCCATCTTTCTATTACTGCTGTTTGTGCATTAACCTAACCTGTGCATTGTATCCTTATATTGAACCACAAGCTTTCTATAATCCTATCTTACCTTACCTTACCTTACCTTACCTTACCTTACCTTACCTTACCTTACCTTACCTTACCTTATCTAACCTTACCTTATCTTACCTTACCTCACCTTACCTTACCCTTACCTCACCTTACCTTACCTAACCTTACCTTACCCTACCTAACCTAACCTTACCTTACCTAACCTAACCTGCATCACCGTGTATATTATTTATGCATTAACTTAACCTGTGTCTTGTATGCTTATAATGAACCCAAGCTTTTTATAGTGCTTTTGTGAGCTTTTTCTTGTCTCTCTCTGGTATGTGATTGTGTTTTAGTTGTTAATATTGAGTGTTGTTTCTCGCTCCTAACAGATACACACAGCCAGAGGATATACGCACATGCACGCACACAGACAGACACACAGACACACCTGGCTATGGGATTACAGGTATGTGGTTTATTTAGTTATTTATTTTGTGTATTGTATTTAGGATTGAGGTGTTTATTATTATTATTATTATTATTATTATTATATATTTTTTTCTGTTTTATTTGTTTATTTATATTTAGAGATGTAGAAATTGAAGTATTTTTTTTATTTTTAGTTAGACATGAGCTATATTATTTTCCATTTTATTGATTAATTGAAAGTATGAAAAAAAAAATATATATATACAGGTATACTATATGTGCATTCAAATATTTCTTTTTGAGGTGTATATATCGCCTTTTTATTTAGTTTTTATTTGAGTTAGATATGAACTAGTAATATTTTTCATTTTTATTACTGAATATATGAAAAAAAAAGAATACTATACCATTTTATATATATTAACGTTGATAAATATGGAATAAGATATATGAAAATGATTAATAATTATGATAGGTTAGTTTAGTGCAATGGAAAGTGTTGATGAAGGGGAATGAAGGGAAAGTTGGTGAAGGGAAGGGATTGCGAAGGGAAGGTTAATAAAGGGCGAAGAAGGGAGGAAATGAAGGGATCGAGAACGGAGGAAGTGAAGGGATTGAGGAGGGAAGGTTAGTGAAGGGCAAAGAAGGGATTGAGAAGTGAGGAAATGAAGGGACAAGGAAGGGATTGAGAAGGGCAAGAAGAGAAAGGAAGGGAGGAAGTGAAGGGAAAAGGTGTTTGGATAACATTTTTATAATTATTATTTCCCACTTTTTTCATTGACGTGTGTGTATAAAGTGTATATTTGTACTATATATACACATTGTTTTTTTATTTTTTATATAATTTTTTTTTTATCAGGTTATTTTGAGTTTATTGTATATATTTTTTAGTATTTTTTTTTTTTAACTACAATTTTTTTTTACTAGTTTTTATTATTATTTTTGTATTTATTTACTTCTTTTTTTTCACTTTTGTATACAGTTACTTTGAGTCCATCTTTTATTTTCTGATTTTTATTATTCTACTATAGTGCTTTTTTCCAATTTTGTGATATTCCAAATTTTGTGGCCGAGACCAATCACCATCTCGTTAAGTCCAGGTACAGTAAAATGGTCATTTCAATTAATATTCTTATAGATAATGTTTATGTTTGTCTGTATTTTCCTTTATTGTAGGATGTATAATGACATGTATTTGTGTATAAACAAGGACAAAAATATGACTTAAATCACCATAAGGTTAAGGATTCCAATTTTGTGGCTTGCAATGTTGACCAATTTTATGCAGAATTGGAAGGAGCAGTGTATTTTTCTATTTTTTCCTACTAGTTTTTAATTATCTTTTTTTTTTCTTTATTCCTTCCTCTAAAATTTGCTTCTCACTTTTTTTTTTTTTTTTTTTTTTTTTTTTTTTTTTTTTTTTTTTTTTTTTTTTTTTTTTTTTTTTTTTTTTTTCCTCCCCCCCACAGGATAATTTTTGGCATTTTCATTTTACATTTTTCACCACAATTTCCTCTCTCATCATATTTCTTTTTTTTTTCACCACATTTTCCTTTTTTTCCCGCCACAGGAGAAGTTTCTATTTTTTCTACAAGTTTTTAATACTCTCTTTTTTATTTTATTTTTCCTCTAAAATTTACTTTCTCACCACACCTTCCTGTTTCCCCGCCACAGGAGAAGTTTCCCAAGTCCCAGATTGATGTTTACGTGACAGTGATCGAGGATGACGGGTCACTGCCGCCGGCCTGGCACTGTGCCATGCCAACATTGATGTGTACGACCTGGTGGTGGGCTCCTCTGTGGTGTATGTGTGTGTGTGTGTGTGTGTGTTTACCTAGTGTTAGTATACAGGGCCTGAGTTACACTTGTCTGGTCCTGTCTCAGTATCTATATTTGTAGTTTTTCCTTCAGTTGATGTACATTCTTTGCCATTATCACCTCTTCCTTCCTTCCTTCAGTTCATTCCAATTATCTATATTTCTTTTTTGTATTGTTCAAGAAAATTTCTGTTTGCAATTTTTTCTTGTGTCCTCAAATATCTAGCCTCTCCTTTTCTTATCAATATTATGCCTTTTCTATCTGTTTCCTCAAAGGTTATTCATCAATTTATATATTGTAATTAAATCACCTCTCTCTCTTCTTTCTTTTATTGTTGTTAAGTTGCATTTCTTTTAATCTTTCCTCATATGTTAAGTCTTCCAATTAGTTACTTCCAATTTTTCTCTCCCTCTCTCTTTCTCTCTGTGTTTTCTTACCTTGTTTGTGTGTCTATTTATCACTCTCACTCTCTCTCACTCTCATCTTTGCTGTGATCATTGTAGTTATAATTTTCATCATCATATCTTTATCTAGGAAATAAAAAACCATACGTATGTACCGAGTACAACGGGCCAACTATCATTACGGTGATTCCTTTGCGGAATCACCGGTAAATCCTCGTATTCTCGACGCTCGTTAAGATACCTTGTTATGGTTAGAGTAGGTACTACTAGCGAAAGAGGATGATGGAAAAAACGCGTGACGTCACTGGAACTGAGGATATATATACCGGTCTGGGCGGAAGGTCAGTCACTAGTGTTCCGTGACCCCGCTCCAGACAGGTAAGCCTTCAGTGTTCCTAAAAGCCTTGCCACACTTGAAAAAACATTGTTATTAATATCTAACAGTAAATTGTCCTCCCGGATACAGCTGCCGAGAGGACCAGCAAAAGACTGTCTTTCGGTTGGTGTTTGACGAAGGCTGCATGTGGAGTTGCCTCTCAAACAAGGACGACGGCCAGAAGGAGCCAGTGACTCTCAAACAATATTTGTGGCGTGAGTGTATTTTGGTCGTTTTCCATCAGTTCCCTCACGTATAGTTAGGTAGGATAGAATAGGAATATCTGTATTAAGGTATATGTTTATGTTTGTGTCGCTAAGGGTGGATAAGCATTTGTAAGAGCACCACCACGGATATAGCGAGTACTTTATTTTGTTTATTCATCATTAAAGTTAATTTTTATTTTACCTACTCTAACCATAACAAGGTATCTTAACGAGCGTCGAGAATACGAGGATTTACCGGTGATTCCGCAAAGGAATCACCGTAATGATAGTTGGCCCGTTGTACTCGGTACACGGCTTTCCTCTTTAAAAAAAATAAATCCTCGTATTCTCACACTCGTAAGATCATGAGTTTATATATTATCAACATAAGTCGGGACCGGTCTTCTTCTTCTTCTTCTTCTTCTTTCTTCTTGTCTCTGTGCAAGACTTCCGAGTCAGACGTGACTCGACCTCCTGGTCGGAATAGGTGAACCCAACTCCCAACCAGTCCTGGCAAACTGAGCAGGGTGGTGATCCTCGACGGGGTCTCACCAAAGCCTTCATCCATGGGGGGTGAACTTCCAGTCCTTTACCTGGGCACTACAGAGCCCCCAGGACTGCGGTGATCTCTGCTTCAGCTGCGGGACCAGTTTACCAGCTCGGCATCTCCTCGCCGCTGCAAAAGAGTTTTTATAGGCAGTAACCTTTCCTTTAACCACCCAGGGGTCTACTTACTACCATCTCTCCCTCTCAACACTCCTCTAGGAATTCCTCACAGGCCTTCGGGCTCTGCGTGGTATCCTCCGTGTTATCCTCATCCTCGGAAGGAAACACGATCTCGCTCATGTCGACTATAGAACCTCCATCACCCACAACTAGTGTTAACTTGTCCGCGGCACGGTGGATTGTGTCGCCGTTGACAGTGAGGTGGTGGTTGTAATGATGGTTGTAGTAGTAACTGCCTCGTCCACCCTCGAAGTGGAGGAGTGTGTATTTGGCACCACCATAGTCGCCCTCACGTATAAGTCAATATCCCTAACTCCCGCGTCACACTCATCCGACGTTTCAATTTAAAAAAAACATAGCATGGGCTTTCCGTTTCATTACCGTGGGCACCACCAACGAATCGAGCAAGGTGTTATCTCTTTTCTGTTTAGAATAATAAAGGACTCCATCTTCCTCTGATCGTGATGACCGACTTCTGAACACTCTGGTTTTATTGCTCCACCAAGCGCTTGTTCACCCACTTCTGTTATTTCCTCCTGGGGAAACCATTACGGTGATTCCTTTGCGGAATCACCGGTAAATCCTCGTATTCTCGACGCTCGTTAAGATACCTTGTTATGGTTAGAGTAGGTACTACTAGCGAAAGAGGATGATGGAAAAAACGCGTGACGTCACTGGAACTGAGGATATATATACCGGTCTGGGCGGAAGGTCAGTCACTAGTGTTCCGTGACCCCGCTCCAGACAGGTAAGCCTTCAGTGTTCCTAAAAGCCTTGCCACACTTGAAAAAACATTGTTATTAATATCTAACAGTAAATTGTCCTCCCGGATACAGCTGCCGAGAGGACCAGCAAAAGACTGTCTTTCGGTTGGTGTTTGACGAAGGCTGCATGTGCAGTTGCTTCTCAAACAAGGACGACGGCCAGAAGGAGCCAGTGACTCTCAAACAATATTTGTGGCGTGAGTGTATTTTGGTCGTTTTCCATCAGTTCCCTCATGTATAGTTAGGTAGGATAGAATAGGAATATCTGTATTAAGGTATATGTTTATGTTTGTGTCGCTAAGGGTGGATAAGCATTTGTAAGAGCACCACCACGGATATAGCGAGTACTTTATTTTGTTTATTCATCATTAAAGTTAATTTTTATTTTACCTACTCTAACCATAACAAGGTATCTTAACGAGCGTCGAGAATACGAGGATTTACCGGTGATTCCGCAAAGGAATCACCGTAATGATAGTTGGCCCGTTGTACTCGGTACACGTATATTCCTTCACAATCTTCTACCCACAGACATGGCACAACACCAAGCTATATGTCGACCCCACACGGGCAGAGGAGGAGGAGCAGAACGAAGGGGGAGGAAGAATAGCAGGAGGGAGTCACTTAACCATAGGAATGATACCTAAATATGCTGGGGGACAAGTGGGTCTCCTGGTGCAAGGGGGCGGACAGAGCTCTTCCACAAGCCTATCTGAAGGTTAGAGCTTTGTAACTCCATCCATGCTCTGGCCAGGAAGGTGAGTGTGTGTCAGGGTGAGGGGAAGGGTGAGGGTGAAGGATGGTGAGAGAGAAAAAAAGTGTAAGAGAGATAGGGTGAGGGGAAAAAAAGAGGATGAAAGGTTGGGAGAGAGAGGAAAAAATGGAGACAGAGGGAGGAGGAGGAGGAAGGGGAAACGAGAAGTGTGAGAGAAAGAGGAAAAGGTAGATGAATGTAGATAGATAGAAAAATAGATAAAAATGTGTAGATAGATAGATAAATTGTAAGATAGAAAGAGATAGAGTAAGAGAGAGAATGTATCTTAACTCTTCTCTCTCTCTCTCTTCTCCCTTCTTTATTAATTATTCTTTCTCTCCCTCCACAGACGTTGTTGGACCACTTGGAGGAAACTCTTCCCTCCTCCTCTTCCTCCTCCTCATAACCTCCTCCTTCACATCTTCATCTATTTTTTTCACTTAGAGGTAAAACTGAAGTCATTTTTAAGTTTTTTGAAAAGCTAGGTGTTTTTTTTTTACCTCTTTACATTCCTTCCGTTTGTATAATTGAAACAGGGTAAGTATGGCTGGGAATTTAGTTATTTGTTTGTTTCATAATGTTTTGATTTTAATACAAATGTTTTTTTTCTGGTCTTGTTTTGAGGTAATATTTCTTGTGGTGTATTTTTTTTCATTGTTGATTAATACTATTATTATTATTATTTTTCTTAGTAGTAGTAGTAGTTGTAGTAGTAATAGTAGTAGTAGTAGTAGTAGTAGTAGTAGTAGTATATTATTTATCGATTTGTTCAATTAATTTTCATGCCTTTTGAACTATAAATATGTATTATTATTATTATTATTATCATTATTATTATTATTATTATCATTATTATTATTATTATTATCATTATTATTATTATTATTATCATTATTATTATTATTACTATTCCTCCCAGTCACGGCATTGAACCATCTCACTTCACAACATAATAAAAAGTCAAAATATGTATCCATGACTGTCTATATACCAGGCTGACATTGGCTGACATCCTTCTTCCTTGGTGTCAGCTGTAGAGGTGCACATTCTTCAAGCAGCTGACTTTTCAATGGTTCAGTCCGTTAAATCAGAAGTCCGTTAAATCGCGGGTCGTCTGTATATCCACATACATTCCTAATATATTTACCTTTAGCAGCACTATGGCGTGGAGCTACCTAGTTCAAGGGATTATGTCATTACCTTTTCATGCCTAACCACACTTATTTGAACAGCTAAATGATGTCTGGAGTGAGGTTTGAGGTCAATATAAGGTGTGTTGGTTATCACTGCTACCCTCATGACCTCTCCTGACCTCTCCTCAGGTGTCGGGTGAGGCAGGTCAAGATGCACCCGTCACCCTCACCCTGCAAGTTTAGTACGAAAAATGGTACAAAATTTTTTTTTTACCTTCACACTGTACCATACAGTGAATATTATTTTGTACTATAATACCGTACTGTACTTTTGCCCTAGTTATAATTGTACCGTAGTGTAATTTTGTACCATACCATCCCCACACACACACACACACACACACACACACACACACACACACACACACACACACACACACACACACACACTGCTTACTTTGCCTCCTCTGCTGCACCACTCCCTCCTGCTGTCATACATCTGCTGTTAAACTGCTGTTCTTTCATAAGCTTGGCACCTCATTCCACTTCAATCTTATTCCTCATTCCTTAGTTCCTTCCTCTCATTCCTTCTCCCTTTGTACAGAATAGTTAGACTTTATTACAAATCCTACTGTTTTATTAAAGATTATCCTACGTTATGTTTAGGTAGAGAAGGAGGAAGAGGAGGAGGATATAGAAGAGACAGTGAAGATACAGCCTCACACATCCTCACTACATTTATTTACAAGGAAAATTATATATATTTAAGATATAATTCATTTCTCAATTATGTAAACAAACATTCTCAGGTCTATAGGAAGGTCAAGGAGAGAATTTCAATGGTAGGGAATGAATTTATCTTCTCATAACTATCAATAAATATTTGTTTTCAGATGACACGACCTCTTCTAGTCACTCCTAAACCTCTTTTAAGCGTCTCCTAAGCCTCTTTCAAGCCTCTTTTTAAGCCTCTAAGCATTCTAACTCTATACCTGAACATTTGAAGTCTAACATGAATGATTTTTTTAATACTGTTGCCATCTTTCTATTACTGCTGTTTGTGCATTAACCTAACCTGTGCATTGTATCCTTATATTGAACCACAAGCTTTCTATAATCCTATCTTACCTTACCTTACCTTACCTTACCTTACCTTACCTTACCTTACCTTACCTTACCTTACCTTACCTTACCTTATCTAACCTTACCTTATCTTACCTTACCTCACCTTACCTTACCCTTACCTCACCTTACCTTACCTAACCTTACCTTACCCTACCTAACCTAACCTTACCTTACCTAACCTAACCTGCATCACCGTGTATATTATTTATGCATTAACTTAACCTGTGTCTTGTATGCTTATAATGAACCCAAGCTTTTTATAGTGCTTTTGTGAGCTTTTTCTTGTCTCTCTCTGGTATGTGATTGTGTTTTAGTTGTTAATATTGAGTGTTGTTTCTCGCTCCTAACAGATACACACAGCCAGAGGATATACGCACATGCACGCACACAGACAGACACACAGACACACCTGGCTATGGGATTACAGGTATGTGGTTTATTTAGTTATTTATTTTGTGTATTGTATTTAGGATTGAGGTGTTTATTATTATTATTATTATTATTATTATTATATATTTTTTTCTGTTTTATTTGTTTATTTATATTTAGAGATGTAGAAATTGAAGTATTTTTTTTATTTTTAGTTAGACATGAGCTATATTATTTTCCATTTTATTGATTAATTGAAAGTATGAAAAAAAAATATATATATATACAGGTATACTATATGTGCATTCAAATATTTCTTTTTGAGGTGTATATATCGCCTTTTTATTTAGTTTTTATTTGAGTTAGATATGAACTAGTAATATTTTTCATTTTTATTACTGAATATATGAAAAAAAAAGAATACTATACCATTTTATATATATTAACGTTGATAAATATGGAATAAGATATATGAAAATGATTAATAATTATGATAGGTTAGTTTAGTGCAATGGAAAGTGTTGATGAAGGGGAATGAAGGGAAAGTTGGTGAAGGGAAGGGATTGCGAAGGGAAGGTTAATAAAGGGCGAAGAAGGGAGGAAATGAAGGGATCGAGAACGGAGGAAGTGAAGGGATTGAGGAGGGAAGGTTAGTGAAGGGCAAAGAAGGGATTGAAAAGTGAGGAAATGAAGGGACAAGGAAGGGAGGAAGTGAAGGGAAAAGGTGTTTGGATAACATTTTTATAATTATTATTTCCCACTTTTTTCATTGACGTGTGTGTATAAAGTGTATATTTGTACTATATATACACATTTATTCAACATTTTAACTCATTTATTTTGACATTTATTAATGAAGAAAAGTGTATATTTATTTTAACATTTATTGAAGGTTGAAAAAATACTTACACGTTGACGATCCCAATGAAATGGTAAAGAATGTAACGACACATTTTTTTTGTTATTGACAACTAAAAATGATGAAATATCTAGAGAATTGACGAAGAAAATGTGATGAGTGGATATGAAAAAGAAATACGAGTAAGAATTATTATAAAAGCATGTTCAAAACGCAGCTAAAAGATAATTATTAGAAAAAGAATTGATGACATATAATAATTGTATGGTAAAGGAAGATATGGTGTCAAGTTAATGATCTTTGAAACTCTAAATATCCATAATAATAACTAAATAAAAATAATATAAGGAAACAACAAAACAAGGGTTGGCTCCAAATATATGTACTTGTACTTGGACTGAATTTTACTTGTACTTAGACATAATATACATGAAAAATACCAAGTACATTCAAGTAATTAAACTTTTTGCAGCATCTGATAGACCTAATTAAACTCTACAACTGTAATTATGAATAATTTTTCTATGACTAATAACTACGCAGTAAAATTAAACGGTATATTTTTCCCAAAAAATACATTTCCTCCTCATTTTCTCGAAAGCTATTAGAGATATTGGAAATATCATTGCAGCATCTGATAAACCTAATTAAACTCTACCACTGTCATAATGAATATTTGTTCTTAGATCAAATTTAGCAGTAAAATGAAACTATCACTTTTTTTTTCTTCCTCATTTTCTCGAAAGCTATTAGACATATTGGAAATGTCATTGCAGCATCTGATAGACCTTATTATAATAAATAACTGTCATTATGAATATTTGTTTTATGGCTAATAATTACGCAATAATATAAAACTGTATCTTTTCCAAAATATAACTTTCCTCCTCATTTTCTCGAAAGCCATTAGAGATATTGGAAATATCATTGCTGCATCTGATAGATCTAATTAAACTCTACAATAACCATTATAAATATTCGTTCTATGTATAATAATTACGCAGTAAAATTAAACCATATCTTTTTTCCAAAAAATAGATTTGGTTTTAATTTTCTCGAAAGCTATTAGAGATATTGGAAATACCATTGCAGCATCTGATAGATCTAACTAAACTCTACAACTATCATAATGAATACTTGTTCTATGTATAATAATTAGGCAGTAAAATTAAACCGTATCGTTTTTCCAAAAAATAGATTTCGTTCTAATTTTCTCGAAAGCTATTAGAGATATTGGAAATATCATTGCAGCATCTGATAAACCTAATTAAACTCTACAACTGACATAATGAATATTTGTTCTATATTTAATAATTACGCAGTAAGATTAAACCGTATCTTTTTATTTTTTTTTATTGATTTCGTTCTAATTTTCTCGGAAGTTATTAGAGATATTGGAAATATCATTACACCATCTACTAGACCTAATTAAACTCTACAACTGACATAATGAATATTTGTATTATGTATAATAATTACGCAGTAAAATTAAACCATATCTTTTTACCAAAAAATAGATTTCGTTCTAATTTTCTCGGAAACTTTTAGAGATATTGGAAATATCATTGCAGCATCTGATAGAACTAATTAAACTCTACAACTGTCATAATGAATATTTGTTCTATGTAATCATAATTACGTAGTAAAATTAAACCGTATATTTTTTTCAAAAAATTAATTTCTTTCTAATTTTCTCGGAAGCTATTAGAGATATTGGAAATATCATTGCAGCATCTGATAGACCTAATTAAACTCTACAACTGTCAAAATGAATATATGTTCTATGTATAATAATTACACAGTAAAATTAAATCATATCTTTTTACCAAAAAATTGATTTCGTTCTAATTTTCTCAGAAGCTATTAGAGATATTGGAAATATCATTGCAGCATCTGATAGACCTAATTAAACTCTACAACTGTCATAATGAATATATGTTCTTAGATCAAATTTAGCAGTAAAATGAAACTATCACTTTTTTTTTCCTCCTCATTTTCTCGAAAGCTATTAGACATATTGGAAATGTCATTGCAGCATCTGATAGACCTTATTATACTATATAACTGTCATTATGAATATTTGTTTTATGACTACTAATTACGCAATAATATAAAACCGTATCTTTTTTCCAAAACATAACTTTCCTTCTCATTTTCTCGAAAGCTATTAGAGATATTGGAAATATCATTGTAGCATCTGATAGGCTTAATTAAACTCTACAACTGACATAATGAATATTTGTTCTATGTATAATAATTACGCAGTAAAATTAAACCATATCTTTTTTCCAAAAAATAGATTTCGTTCTAATTTTCTCGGAAGCCATTAGAGATATTGGAAATATCATTGCAGCATCTGATAAAACTAATTAAACTCTTTAACTATCATAATGAATATTTCTTCTATGTATAATAATTAGGCAGTAAAATTAAACCGTATCATTTTTCCAAAAAATTGATTTCGTTCTAATTTTCTCGAAAGCTATTTGAGATATTGGAAATATCGGTGCAGCATCTGATAGACCTAATTAAACTCTACAATTATCATAATGAATATTTGTTCTATGTATAGTAATTAGGCAGTAAAATTAAACCGTATCATTTTTCCAAAAAATTGATTTCGTTTTAATTTTCTCGAAAGCTATTAGAGATATTGGAAATATCATTGCAGCATCTGATAAACCTAATTAAACTCTACAACTGTCATAATTAATATTTGTTCTATGTTTAATAATTACGCACTAAAATTAAACCATATCTTTTTTCCAAAAAATAATTTTCGTTCTAATTTTCTCGGAAGTTATTAGAGATATTGGAAATATCATTACACCATCTACTAGACCTAATTAAACTCTACAACTGACATAATGAATATTTGTATTATGTATAATAATTACGCAGTAAAATGAAACCATATCTTTTTACCAAAAAATAGATTTCGTTCTAATTTTCTCGGAAACTTTTAGAGATATTGGAAATATCATTGCAGCATCTGATAGAACTAATTAAACTCTACAACTGTCATAATGAATATTTGTTCTATGTAATCATAATTACGTAGTAAAATTAAACCGTATATTTTTTTCAAAAAATTAATTTCTTTCTAATTTTCTCGGAAGCTATTAGAGATATTGGAAATATCATTGCAGCATCTGATAGACCTAATTAAACTCTACAACTGTCAAAATGAATATATGTTCTATGTATAATAATTACACAGTAAAATTAAATCATATCTTTTTACCAAAAAATAGATTTCGTTCTAAATTTCTCAGAAGCTATTAGAGATATTGGAAATATCATTGCAGCATCTGATAGACCTAATTAAACTCTACAACTGTCATAATGAATATATGTTCTTAGATCAAATTTAGCAGTAAAATGAAACTATCACTTTTTTTTTCTTCCTCATTTTCTCGAAAGCTATTAGACATATTGGAAATGTCATTGCAGCATCTGATAGACCTTATTATACTATATAACTGTCATTATGAATATTTGTTTTATGACTACTAATTACGCAATAATATAAAACCGTATCTTTTTTCCAAAACATAACTTTCCTTCTCATTTTCTCGAAAGCTATTAGAGATATTGGAAATATCATTGTAGCATCTGATAGGCTTAATTAAACTCTACAACTGACATAATGAATATTTGTTCTATGTATAATAATTACGCAGTAAAATTAAACCATATCTTTTTTCCAAAAAATACATTTCGTTCTAATTTTCTCGGAAGCCATTAGAGATATTGGAAATATCATTGCAGCATCTGATAAAACTAATTAAACTCTTTAACTATCATAATGAATATTTCTTCTATGTATAATAATTAGGCAGTAAAATTAAACCGTATCATTTTTCCAAAAAATTGATTTCGTTCTAATTTTCTCGAAAGCTATTTGAGATATTGGAAATATCGTTGCAGCATCTGATAGACCTAATTAAACTCTACAATTATCATAATGAATATTTGTTCTATGTATAGTAATTAGGCAGTAAAATTAAACCGTATAATTTTTCCAAAAAATAGATTTCGTTTTAATTTTCTCGAAAGCTATTAGAGATATTGGAAATATCATTGCAGCATCTGATAAACCTAATTAAACTCTACAACTGTCATAATGAATATTTGTTCTATGTTTAATAATTACGCACTAAAATTAAACCATATCTTTTTTCCTAAAAAAAATTTTCGTTATAATTTTCTCGGAAGTTATTAGAGATATTCGAAATATCATTACACCATCTACTAGACCTAATTAAACTCTACAACTGACATAATGAATATTTGTATTATGTATAATAATTACGGAGTAAAATGAAACCATATCTTTTTACCAAAAAATAGATTTCGTTCTAATTTTCTCGGAAACTTTTAGAGATATTGGAAATATCATTGCAGCATCTGATAGAACTAATTAAACTCTACAACTGTCATAATGAATATTTGTTCTATGTAATCATAATTACGTAGTAAAATTAAACCGTATATTTTTTTCAAAAAATTAATTTCTTTCTAATTTTCTCGGAAGCTATTAGAGATATTGGAAATATAATTGCAGCATCTGATAGACCTAATTAAACTCTACAACTGTCAAAATGAATATATGTTCTATGTATAATAATTACTTAGTAAAATTAAATCATATCTTTTAACCAAAAAATAGATTTCGTTCTAATTTTCTCAGAAGCTATTAGAGATATTGGAAATATCATTGCAGCATCTGATAGACCTAATTAAACTCTACAACTGTCATAATGAATATATGTTCTTAGATCAAATTTAGCAGTAAAATGAAACTATCACTTTTTTTTTCTTCCTCATTTTCTCGAAAGCTATTAGACATATTGGAAATGTCATTGCAGCATCTGATAGACCTTATTATACTATATAACTGTCATTATGAATATTTGTTTTATGACTACTAATTACGCAATAATATAAAACCGTATCTTTTTTCCAAAACATAACTTTCCTTCTCATTTTCTCGAAAGCTGTTAGAGATATTGGAAATATCATTGTAGCATCTGATAGGCTTAATTAAACTCTACAACTGACATAATGAATATTTGTTCTATGTATAATAATTACGCAGTAAAATTAAACCATATCTTTTTTCCAAAAAATAGATTTCGTTCTAATTTTCTCGGAAGCCATTAGAGATATTGGAAATATCATTGCAGCATCTGATAAAACTAATTAAACTCTTTAACTATCATAATGAATATTTCTTCTATGTATAATAATTAGGCAGTAAAATTAAACCGTATCATTTTTCCAAAAAATTGATTTCGTTCTAATTTTCTCGAAAGCTATTTGAGATATTGGAAATATCGTTGCAGCATCTGATAGACCTAATTAAACTCTACAATTATCATAATGAATATTTGTTCTATGTATAGTAATTAGGCAGTAAAATTAAACCGTATCATTTTTCCAAAAAATAGATTTCGTTTTAATTTTCTCGAAAGCTATTAGAGATATTGGAAATATCATTGCAGCATCTGATAAACCTAATTAAACGCTACAACTGTCATAATGAATATTTGTTCTATGTTTAATAATTACGCACTAAAATTAAACCATATCTTTTTTCCAAAAAATAATTTTCGTTCTAATTTTCTCGGAAGTTATTAGAGATATTGGAAATATCATTACACCATCTACTAGACCTAATTAAACTCTACAACTGACATAATGAATATTTGTATTATGTATAATAATTACGCAGTAAAATTAAACCA
>JAXIVD010000337.1:168563-176063 GCA_036785275.1 Cancer borealis | reverse complement strand
CCAGTGACGTTGCATGCCGCTAACTTCTGATTGGCTACGCTCCCTCTCCTCACCTGATCCCCCCTCTCGCTCTAATGCATATATATATATATATATATATATATATATATATATATATATATATATATATATATATATATATATATATATTCTTTCTTAGTTTGGGTTTTATTAGGTTAGGAACCTAAAAGAAACTATTTTACAGGAGTAAAACTTCTTCTATAAAGAACACGCAATCTATATTAGAACAAACTAAGTTTCTTTGAAGATCCCAAAATAAATTTCCAGTATGTGGAAAGGTGTGGAACTCTTGAAACTAGGGACTTCATTTCGGTATTACAGTGTTAATGATAGTATCTTATGGGTGTTGAAGTAACCGTGACCGTAGTCACGGATGTGGTCCTTGGTACAAGAGTCTGGGTGGAGGTGAGTGGAACAGTGTTAATCTGTAGGGGAAATAGATCTTTAGTTAATGGGAAAGTTAAGGATTACCTAATTTAGCCTAGATAAATACAGATCTTTTGTATTTTATACAAATAAGATGCACTACCTTATGACTGACATGGACGTGAGTAATTGTGTGGTACAAGCTCTTTGTTTCGGTTTGTGTATAGAAAGAAGTGAAGACCGATGTCACTGTCCGCACTGGATTGATACAGCTTGTCTCGCGCACTGTAGAGTTCTGTGGAAGACAAGGACAAAGGGTGAATGCAATGAAAATGCAAAGATTAGTTACGCGAAGTAATCAAATCAGAATGCATACCTTAAGGATATTTAAAGTGTGCACACAGATTTATTAGTAAATCATTGAAAACTTACTGGTGTGTTTGTAAAAACGCTGGTGATAGTGTCAGGCCGGGTCAGGGTGCACGTGCAGTACGTGGAGTCACTCTGGATGATCGTAGGTAGAGGGAACATGAATGTTTTCTGTGACAGTTTCAGTATTCTGCAGAATTAAATCAGAGCAAAACATTCCGTTCAGGATTAAGTAACATTACAGAAAGTTCCAAAGCTTTTCTTAGCTTAATAAATTCTAATATAATAAAATCAAAGTCTAAAATGAAAACAGGCTTACCGTCACAGTGAAGAGTTCCACTTGTGGCTGGTAATACGGGGGTGGGAGGTGAGAACCATAAGACGGCTGGCAATTAACCTGAAATAATGGGTATAAAAGATTAGGAGACAAGAACCAGAGATTAAAATGCTTGAAATAAGGAACCCAAAATAAAAGAAACTAAACTTCATAGACCAGTTTGAAAACTAAAACAAGGAAGTAACGCCTACCTGGGCCAGGACGGCCACGAACACGGCAACAGCAACACACACCATCTCTACAGCAGTGTCCTGAAACCATAAAGTATTTATTTTCAAGCACATATAACTAAGCTCTTCTATCCATAACCACACGTATAACCACACGTGTATCCACACTGCATCATTGTTCAAATGATCATTATAATTCCTAGCATGTAGAAGACAATATGATCATTGTAAATCATAGTATGTAGGAAACAATGTTAATCTGACTTTACGGTGTCCAGTTGGCATATTTTCGAAATCTTCATCACATTCCCAGAGGCCCCGCCCTCGTCAGTCACGTAGGCAGACTCTGACTCGTGATTTGCTGGCTTACACTTGGCTCTCCATACCATCCCCACCCCAACCTCAAGGCCCACCTAGTAGCCTCGCTGAACGCCCTCCTTGCTCGGTTCATATTTAGGCTTTAACTTCTTGCTCATCTGTTCACAAAACTGTTTAAAAGGTGCAAAGTAGTGTGGTCGTGCGTGTGACGTCACATCATCCTCATCAAACTTAGTAATTAAGTAAATAGACATGCTAGCGTAACTTTAGTAATATTAATGCAACTTTACACTTGAACAACTATATCATGTAATCGATTCTTCCTCTATTTCAGTATCGAAAGAATTACAGGGAATGACTATGAAATGTGCGAAGCAGGTAATGATATAAGACCTGCCTGCATTACAAGTGGAACATTACCTCTCCCACTAAAGGCAGCGTCAATTGTTTCCGTCAACTTTCTGAAAATCGACACTTTCTGGATCGCGCAACGTTACACACACGCAGCCGTTAAATCGACAATTCATTGTTTGTCATCATTTTAATCAACAATTTGTCATTTGTTATCATTTAAGAAGTAAATGGCTAACTTGTATCTAAATAAAAAAAATACAAATTTCTTGAACGATAACAAACAATAAATTGTCGATGTGTGTGACATCGCGCCTTCCAGAAATTGTTGCATGGAATCAAAACATTCTGTGTCGCAACTATGTGCAATTACGCAATAGACGATATTTTTTTTGATGTGTTTTGGATTCATTTTCAGTTTGTTGTCTCAGTCTTGTTGTTATTTGAAACACAATAAAATAATCAATAAATTGTAATTACTGACGTACTTTTAATTTAAGATTGTTATTTATTTTCAAGAGGGAAGTACTTAGGTCCGCACAATAGTTCTCGGCGGTTAAAATTTGTACCGCGGTCCGCTAGTTTGATAACCACTGTCATAGATGAACCCACCTCGAACATAACTCGAACCCTGGCTCGGTAAAAATAACCAGAAGAGTTGTTATAAAGGATTGGCCAGATGTAATGGTGAGAATAATGTATACACACAAGAGGACCATTGGCTGTGTTTGAAGCTGGGTAACGTGGCTCAGTTGATGGTGTGTGAACAGTGCCTCTGGTCTTTGGAGCACTAAAGGCCAAACAAAGATCAGCCCTGTGAAAGAGTGAGTGATTTAGAAGACATGAGGTAGAGCAATCAATTGGCTGCCGTGTTATGTAAGGTCACGTGGAGCACAGGAACGTATGCATCAGAGGTGGATTCTCGCCTCTATATCCTGATTATTACCTTCCCGCTGAGATGATTGTTATATATATATATATATATATATATATATATATATATATATATATATATATATATATATATATATATATATATATATATATATATATATATATAACTATATTGAGGTGATTCTCTAATAGACAATTCTTCCATGGACAGTGTGTATATACATTAAAATCATTAGTTATACACCATATTCTATACTTTATTCAATATAGATGTTATACTTTTTTATTGAACCAAGGCATTATTTTCATGGAAAGGAGATTAACACACACACACACACACACACACACACACACACACCCACACACACCCACACACACACACACACACACACGGTCTGCTAGCGTAGTGGTTAGCGCACTCGGCTCACAACCGAGGGGCCAGGGTTCGATCCCCTGGGCGGACGGAGATAATTTGGGTGTGTCTCCTTTCACGTGTAACCTCTGTTCACCTAGCAGTGAGTAGGTACGGGATGTAAGTCGAGGGGTTGTGACCTCGTTGTCCCGGTGTGTTGTGTGTGAGTGGTCTCAGTCCAACCCATAAGTCGAGGGGTTGTGACCTCGTTGTCCCGGTGTGTTGTGTGTGAGTGGTCTCGGTCCAACCCAAAGATTGGTCACTATGAGCTCTGAGCTCTTTCCATAGGGGGACGGCCGGCTGTCTCGAGAGAGACCAGCAGCAGACTGTGACAGTGAATTACACACACACCCGCGCACACACACACACACACACACACGCACATGCACACGCACAAACATACACGCACACACATACACACACACACACACACACACACACACACACACACACACACACACACACACACACACACACACACACTCAGAGAAAATAACAGATTAAAAGGAAGAAAACGTAGAACTTCAAGACAGGAATATTTTAGATTCTTATTTATTGTTATCATTATTATTTTTATCATTATCATTGTTTTTTTATTTATATTTTTTCATAAATTAAATAAATATAAATGAAAACGTATAAAAAAATTTCTGCCCGGTGCATCACCACGGCTTGCCACACCCGGAGGTCCCCCGTCACATTCTTCTTCTTCCTCCTCCTCCTTACACTCTTCTTCTTCCTCATCATCACACTCTTCTTCTTCTTCCTCCTCCTCACACTCTTCTTCTTCTTCTCCTTCTGCCATACCCGGAGGTTTCCTGGTCCGTGTTGGCGTCATCTGGTCAAGGCTGCTGCTACTCCTTCTGTTTGTGTCTCTCTCGCTTCCTGTTCCTGGCATTTTTGTCTTTGGCTGACACCTCTGCACCTGTTTGTTTGTATTTGAAAGTAAAGGTTAGAGAGGCAGAGAAGGAAAACTTACGGGAGGAAGAAGAAGAAGAAGAAGAAGAAGAAGAAGAGTGTGAAGAGGAGGAGGAAGAAGAATGTGAGAAGGAGGAGGAAGAAGAATGTGAGGAGGAGGAGGAGGAGGAGGAGGAGGAAGTCTAGGCCTTCCTCCTCCTCCTCCTCCCGTAAGTTTTCCTTCTCTTCCTCTCCAACCTTTACTTTCAAATACAAACAAACAAGAGCAGAGGAGGTGTCAGCTTAGGACAAAAAAGCCAGGAACAGGAGGCGAGAGAGACAGAAACAGAAGGAGCAGCAGCAGCCCTGAGCAGATGACGCCAAGACGAACCGGGAGACCTCCGGGTGTGGCAAGCCGTGGTAATGCGCCGGCCGGATATTTTATGTTACGTCTTCATTTATTTAATTAATTTATTTATTTATTTAATTTATGAAAAAAAAAAACATATTCTCGTCTTGAAGTTCTACCATTTCTTCCTTTTTATCTGCCATTTTCTCGGATGTGTGTGTGTGTGTGTGTGTGTGTGTGTGTGTGTGTGTGTGTGTGTGTGTGTGTGTGTGTGTGTGTGTGTCTGTGTGTGTGTGTGTGTGTGTGTGTGTGTGTGTGTGTGTGTGTGTGTGTGTGTGTGTGTGTGTGTGTGTGTGTGTGTGTAGACAAAGGTGGTTGGGAGGCAAGAGTTCAGTGACTCTCCTTTGAAATGTATTACTCGAAGTCATGTTTCTTATTGAATACATTATTTTTCTCCATTAGAAATACCACCACATACTTCTACAGTTACAAGCACAAGTCTCACACATACTGCCTTCGATCCCTTCTATTTTTTTTCTTTGTAGACGCGTTCCTCTGTACCCTGTCTTTTAACGCCTGTTTTGCACATCACATTCGTCATGCACCGTCTCTTCTGCATTTGGCCGCCGTTACGCTTCCCTAGAAATCGTGTATGTAACCGCCGAGGCCGCCAACATAACCACCGCCGCCACCGCTGCCGCGGCTTGCGTGCGGCGGCTGGTGCAGGTGTCGGCTCAATCAATAAATAGGAGACCGCGCCGTCTGCTGCACCCCCTCTGTTCTCAACTCTCCTCCCCCGCTGAACCTATTCCGCCCCTATTTCCTCGTCCTCCTTATCATCATCATCATCACCATCCTATTCCATACTAGATGGTATCGCTTCTTCTTGCGGCTAGGTTCAGCTGGAGGGTAGGTTGGGTTGGTGGAAGCCTTACACTTTTGTCTCTTAACATGTAGATACTATAACAGTTGAGTCTAGCTACACGGACAGTCTCCCTTAGCCTAATAGGACTTGCTGTCTGTTCTTCCCTTGTACTCCTCCTTCTCTTCCTCCAGTTATGCCTCGCCCTTGATGTAGCCCCTGTAACGATGTCTCGAAAATTGTAATTTATTAGTATTTCTCGGTACGCCGAGGCTTCCACGCCAGACGAGGTGCGAGGGTCAGGGTCATCACGTGTTCAGCTCTGCCACGTCCATCCAGGCACTGAAGCGTTCACATAATTTTTTTTTGTGTGTGTCTGTGTTTGTGTTAAAAACAATGAAACTTTATATTTATTTATATATTGATTTTTCGTTTTTGCTGTGATTATTGAGATAATTTGGTTTGCATGTAATTCTTTGATTCTCGATTGCATTGTTTTGTTTTGTTTGGTTGACTGTGTTCGTCTGGCGGCAGGTATATTGAATGTTGAACGTTATTGGCAATATGTTTATCGATGTTTATCTCTTAACGATTGGGTGATTGATTTACGATTGTGGTCAAACACAGCCCGCTGCTGCTGGGGAAACACGAGGGTGTCAGCTTGCTTAGAGCTGCTTCAGTTTTAACGGCAGGGCAAGTCTATTTTGGGGGTGTTAGGAATGTTATGTATCTATTGAGTTTCCCTCTTGTCTACCTGGCTGTATTGGATATGTTGAATGTTTAGACTCCCAAGAGGTTAATACGCCCAAGAGGTGAATATTTGTATACTCTTGATGGCACGTTGAGGTAATGGGTACAAGTATCTCGCAACACTGGCGTGTAACTCTCTGTTAAGCATCAAGTATTTACTACCATTACCTGTCCGTTAACCTTCACAAAGTGGCCTGCCGTCATCACACTCATTAACTGTTGTTGCTGAGATTTGCTTCTGTGGAGACAAGTTTATTGATAAGGTATTAATATAGATAAATTCCGTCTCTAAACATTAATATTTCGTTGATCTAAGAGGAAAATTTGGTCAAGGTTTCTGTGGGTAAAAAAGAGTGTTCCATTCTTTGTTCTGACTACACTTGGTACTTTTTCTGTCACCTGACTCACCTGTCGCACACCTGAGTACAGCTGTCACCATTAATAATCTGCCTCTTAATAAAGGAACAGAAGCCACAAATAAAAAATATTAAGGAGTCACTTTTCCCAGGCTTCTTATTACGTTGTAGAAGATAGAAGACTCATGCTCTTAGCGTTGTCCCGCTAAATGCACAAGCCATATACGTAATGAACCAATATATAGTGTAATTCTACCAATCTAATGAATGCATTTTCCTCTTTTTTCAGAAAGAGAAAATATATGGAGAACAAGCGTGAGAGTCATCGTCGTTATTAGTGTCTTTAAACTTGTGTAGAAAGAGAAGAACAGGAGTTTTCAGCGTGTAATTACATAAGGCTGCACCGCCGAGTGTTAAGGATGCTAGGCCAAGGGTGCATAGTAGCTGGGAGTCGAGTGGCGTTTGGCGCAAATCTGACGTATTGCCACACCAGAACCACCAATACCTTCTTTATGTGTGCTCTTAATTCTGGCAATATGGAGCTTGATCCTCGATGCCACTCCGCCTTTAACACACCGTCAGCCTCACTATTAACAACAACAACAATAACAAATAATAACAACAACAACAACAGCAGCAACATGGCAATACGGCAGCAGAGGACAAGTAATCAGAAGAAATCAAATCAAGGTAAGCTGCTTGTTTTATCCTTTTACTTGTGATTTATCGTTGAGACTCATGACTCATTTATTTATTGATCTATATTAAATCACGTTTTGTTTTGGCATTTGTTTGATGAATTCGTATCGACTCCCTTGTTGTTTGCCGTGGTGACCCTCCCATGTTGTTTGCTGCATTGACTCTTCCACAGTCACAAGTGCGTCGCCTTTGCCTTTGCCTAGCGCTCGGGTATGCAAGCCTAGGGTCCCGTGTTCGAATCCCCGCTATTCGCTGACCACTTTTTATTCTTTGATATCGCCGCCGAGTGGCCAAAGACTACCCAAATTGCTGCCATACTGTCCTCAGACGGGACTTACAAAGTTTATAT
>JAXIVD010000337.1:153563-156063 GCA_036785275.1 Cancer borealis | reverse complement strand
TATATTTATTCTAATTAATATTCACCAGAATACCTTATTATCAATATTGTTATATCATATTTTCCTGTTGATGCTAAATATTGTCAGGCGACAACCATTGAGTCACCTTTGATACCAAAATCTTTTCTCATGTTGAGCTCAGCTGCACCACAAACACTGCTTGTTACTTACGAACAAGACTCTCTCAGCTCCCCGAAAAGATGCTTAGCCTATTTTGGCGACGTCTTACAGGATGGGTTGTATAATCGTAAGGCAGGGTGTGGAAGTAGGCTAGGGTACGATCCAACGCCTCCGTTTCAGCGCCAAGCTCTTCAGCGCCAACCTTTCAGCACGCAGTGGTGGCTCACCACGACGCTGGTTTGTACCACTCTGCCCAAGCTAAACTACCGTTCCCTTGTTTGGGTATTCCGGTTGTTATGGTCGGTCATCAGCCTTCAAATCAATAATTTATACAAAAAATCATACTTATTAAAGATTAGCTTATTCAATTAAAAATTAAAAATAAACATTTAAAATTGTTTAAAAGAGAAGGTATTCTTTATTTTTAGTGTAATAAATTGTGTGCAATTGCATGCACATATTATACTTCATTTCTGTTCTCATATTCAGAAACGATTTATAATATTCTTTCATCTGCTTTTCTGTATTATAGTAATTTGATTTGAGGTTCATTTCCAGCTGAAACTTTCTCGAAATATTCATCCCTTCCCTTTGGGACTCGTTTAAGAGTATGGAGGAAGTTCCATATGGTTGGATGTAACATTTCCAGTTGGCTTCGTAGTGGTCTGTTTGCTGCTTCAACATGGTTATGGATTCCATCTTCGTGTAATGTTTATTGGTACACGTTTCACATCTCTGTGGGAAAAAAATGGTTGTCTTCTCGTATCATAGTTCCTCTCCGGTGTTGACGACCAATATAATTGTCTTCAAACCAATTTAAAAGTGAAACCAGTTCGCCAGGCAAGGCCGTTGCAAGAGCATTCACGTGACGGTCAGTGTCATCATTTGGTACAAAAGAAAGTGCCGTTACCATCTTAGCATGTAAAGTAAAGTCGGGATTACTATTATATAAACTTATGAGATCCATATATGTTATGTTTTAGTAAATTTAGCGATAAATGGAACAGACAGCCTCTGATTTCAACATCGGGAAAGCAGTATTTCATGGTTGTAAAAGCTGAATGCTCAAAATCAGTTTATGGCATCGGGTCGTGCATTTGGTACCATCTCCTTAATCATTTCAATAATTCTCATATAAGTTACACTCCGCTCATTCTGTAAGAGTGCAAATAGTACAGGGTACACGCACGCTCACATGTTTCTTGACCATGATGATATACATTTGATAAACTAAATGTGATGCAATCGCAAATGTTCCATCGACATAATAAATTCTTGAAGTTGCTGTATGTTCCAACTAGCTCTCTCTTCCAAAAAAAATAAAATTCTACCGTGTTTCCTACCACCCCTCCTCATCCTTACATCTAACGGTTATACAACAAAGACACCTATTATAGCTAATGAGAAGCGCACAGGTGCTGAATATATAGTCTGGCGATGAATAGTTTGGCGCTGACTTGGTCCATCCCCGTGGAAGTAACGCACTCAACGGTAGTGTTCTGGTAGTCATCATGTCAAAGTGGTAATTTGGAGATACAGTCTCTTCCGGCTCTTGTTCTTGTTATTCCGGTTCTTATAATTTTTTTCTCATTTTTTATAAAAGTAATGTTTTCAGCCAGTTTCTGGAGAACGTGCTTGCAAAATAAGATTGCTTATGCTGTGCCAAGGAGGGCAGCTGAGGGTAAGAAGGATAGATTTGATACGTTGATCATTATGTATGAAAATTAATGAGTTTACTTAGTCACGTAGATACCCAAAATAGTGCAGTAATTTCACGTGTAATTTATTGTCATTATATAATGATATAATTATGTGGTTCTGACCACGAGAAGGCACGTAATAGCAGGAGCTGAACCTCTAGTCCATCGACACAAGCCACTCTGTCCACCAAGTTCTCTCCACAAGAGTAAAGACAAAGTTTTTTCACTTGCTCAACGCTGAGTGCGTGACTGAATTATGTGTTAAGTGGAAAAATCACACTTTATTCAATTGTATTGCAACTACTGAATAGCTTTGTTACTGTCTTGTATTGTACGTAAAGTATATATATATATATATATATATATATATATATATATATATATATATATATATATATATATATATATATATGTAACAAAAAATCTCGTATAATGTTGTAAAACAAAGAGTTGTCCAGTTAAGTCAAAAGCCTTGCGTCTTATTGAGTCCCCTCCTCTAATCGACTGTCTTCAACCTCTTATACTCCGCCGCAATGTTGCATCTCTTGCTATCTTCTACCGTTATTTTCATGCTAACTCTTCTTCTCAACTTGCTAACTGCATGCCTGTCCCCCTCCCGCGTATTCGCTATACACGACTTTCTACTTACTATCATACCTATTCTGTCCACCCACCTTATG
>JAXIVD010000337.1:146063-148563 GCA_036785275.1 Cancer borealis | reverse complement strand
AAATTTAGATCTTTATTCTGTGAAAGGAAGACTATTGCGTGCCGATCTTATTAAATGTTGGAAGATCTTCAATGGTATATCAGCTATAACAGCTACAGATCTATTCACCATGGCACCAGCAAGGGATATTACTAGAGGACACAAGTTTAAGGCTTTTGTTCCACACAGCACTTGCGAAGCCAGACATAGATTTTTTTCAGTTCGCGTGGTCAGGCTGTGGAATGCACTCCCCCCAGAGGTAGCAGAGTCAACCATTCTAAACTCTTTCAAGAAGGGACTTGCTGTGTTCCTAGGAGACACTTTATTACACTTTATTTCAATACTGAGCTCAATCTACTTATTATCATTCTAAACAGGCTTTTAGCACACTTTCCAGTCTGATCTTTTTGTCTGGGATTACTGTTGTTCTCTATCACAAAAGACTGGCGTGCTAGCCACTGTAGGATTTCCTCCAAGGGAGCCCAACCAGATAAGAACCAGCTATAATTATTGAACATGTTGTCAAGGATTCAGGTAGAGCAAGATAGACTAATATAGTTTGTAGGTACAGTGGCTACACTGGGTTGGTCATAAAGTTTTTTTTCCGTAGACTTGGATCTTTAATAGTAAATATATTTTGATGTAGGCAGGTTTAGTTAGTTCATGATAAAATTATTAAATATACTATAGGAAGATTTAAGTATACATTGAAAATAGAACCACTATTTTATGGTAAAATTTTGGTTAGAAATAACAAAGTTTATCTTAAATACGTTTTCTTTCACAATTCGTCCTCCAGGACCTGTGATAAAGGGCTGACTAACTAATTATGTACAGAGTCCTGAAATGAAGATCTTGTGAGCACTGTACTTTAGGTGGCTCCTTGATTTTTATGAAATTAAGGATCCATTTATAGTACAGTGCTCACAAAACCAGAAGACAAGTCGAAATATTAATTTATATGCATTATAATAAATTATAATTAAATGCAAGTGTGTGAATGTGTTTTCATGAGTCGTTAAAGGAAGAACAGTTCTACTGGACCTAACGAAATTTAGTATGGTGTTCCATCAGTGTTACCAACGCCATCGCACAACTACTTCAAATGCTCAATTACCGCACACCCTCTCTCAACAGGGGCAAAAAGTTGCAAAGTTCGAACTGGAACAACGTTTGATGTTTCAGACGAAACATCATAATAGCGCGAAACATCATAAAAGCGACAACGCAGATACCAACCCCAGGGTGGTATCTGCATTATCCCATCCCCAGGATGGGATAATGCAGCTTACCAATCCCAGGATGATATCTGCATTATCCCCAGGAAGCGGGCCACAAACCCCGACGAATACCTGGTACCCATTAGCTGGGTGAGCTTGGGCTCGGGAATGAGGAGACCACCCATCCGTCTCGTCCTGCCAGGGAATCGAACCCAGGTCCTCTCGGTTGTGAACCGAGCGCGCTACCAATGCACTACAGGCTACCCGCAAGAGAGAGAGGAAAGTAAAACTTTATTAAAGATTCACAAATAACAGTTTTATTATCTATATCTATCTATCTATCTATCTATCTATATATATATATATATATATATATATATATATATATATATATATATATATATATATATATATATATATATATATATATATATATATATATATTATTGGCACCAGCCAAGGGAAAACAAAATTACGCAGAAAAGAACTCCCGCTCGTCGCCAGACTCCTCTTTTGAAAGAGTTCAAGTCATAGGCAGGTGGAAAAAACAGACAAAGGAAGAGAGTTCCAAAGTTTACCAGTGTAAGGGATGAAAGAGTGAAGATACTGGTTAATTCTTCCATTAGAAAGATGGACAAAATAAGGATGAAAAGAAGTAGAAAGTGTTGTGCAGCGAGACCGCGGGAGGGGTGGAGGCATGTAATTTGCAAGTTCAGAAGAGCAGTCAGCATGAAAATATTTTATTTTTATTTTATTTTTTTTGTACATTAAAAGGATATGGCTAAGGGAAAACAAATATAAGTAAAAAGAATATTTCCGCTTGTCGCCAAACCCTGTAAAGAGGACAGTAGGAGAAATATAGACATGGGGGGGAAGTGTGAGAGGTGTCTTGACACTCCTCTTTTGAAAGAGTTTAAGTCATAGGCAGGTGGAATAACAGACAAAGGAAGAGAGTTCCAGAGTTTACCAGTGTAAGGGATGAAAGAATGAAGATACTGGTTAACTCTTCCATTAGGAAGATGGACAGAATAGGGATGAGAAGAAGTAGAAAGTCTTGTGCAGCGAGGCCGCGGGATGGGAGGAGGCATGCAGTTAGCAAGTTCAGAAGAGCAGTCAGCATGAAAATAGTGATAAAAAAAAGATAAAGATGCAACATTGCGTTGATGACTTAAAAAATCAAGGCAGTCAGTTAGAGGAGGAAAGTTAATGAGACGAAAAGCTTTAGACTCCACCCTGTTTAGTAATGCTGTATGAGTTGAAACTCCCCAGACATGAGAACCATACTCCATACATGGGCGGAT
>JAXIVD010000337.1:136063-138563 GCA_036785275.1 Cancer borealis | reverse complement strand
ACTTGAATGGACAACTCTGGTGTGCTGGGAACTCCTTTCCACGTGGACTTAAAATTCGATTCAAAAAGGATTTCTTTGTTTAATTTTGTTATTTCAATACTTTCTTTGCTTCTTTTTGGGATTCCGTTTTGCATTTGCAAGAAAACTCAAGCTTATGTATAAACAATAATAAAAAAGAAAATATTATCACTTGATAATGATATTGGTAATAATAATGATATTAATGATAATGATAATAATAATCAATAATAATGATAATAATGATAGTAAAAATAATGATAATGGCTATCATCATCATTACGACTATTAATAATACTACAACTTCAACCCTTACTATTGCTGCTGTTACACCATTACTCCTACTACTACTACTACTACTACTACTACTACTACTACTACTACTACTACTACTCTACTACTACTACTACTATGCATTCACACACACATAAGTAGCTAACTAGATAGATAGATAGATAGGTAGGTAGGTAGATAGATAGGTAAATAGATAGCTAGAGAGAGAGAACAAAAAAATCGTCCCTTTTTAAGCTGTCAATTAAAGCTTAATAAAAAAGCAGCCGGTGTGGTGCTATGATCCTCCTTGGCAATTACTGCTGCTTACACCTCTTTACGGGGCCGTCAGGAGTATGTAACCCTCCCGTACTCACTTACTTCCTTATTTCCTTCCTTCCTTCCTTCCTTCCTTCCTTCCTTCCTTCCTTCCTTCCTTCCTTCCTTCCTTCCTTCCTTCCTTCCTTTCTTTCCTTTCTTTTCTTCTTTCTTTCTTCCATCCTTTCCTTCCTTAGTTCCTTTCTTTCTTTCTTTCCTTCCTTCCTTTCTTCCTTCTTTCCTTTCCTTCTTCCTTCCTTCCTTCCTTTCTTCCTTCTTTCCTTCCTTCCATTCTTCCTTCCTTTCTTTCTTTCTTCCTTCCTTCCTTCCTTTCTTCCTTCCTTCCTTCCTTTCTTCCTTTCTTCCTTTCTTCCTTTCTTCCTTTCTTCCTTTCTTCCTTCCTTCCTTCCTTCCTTCCTTCCTTTCTTTCCACGAGAGAGAGAGAGAGAGAGAGAGAGAGAGAGAGAGAGAGAGTGAGTGAGTGAGTGTGTGTGTGTGTGTGTGTGTGTGTGTGTGTGTGTGTGTGTGTGTGTGTGTGTGTGTGTGTGTGTGTGTGTGTGTGTGTGTGTGTGTGGGATGAGTGAGGGAGGGGTTAAGAGGGACCGTTCAGCGTGATTGTTTAAGGGTGTATTTATTTGATCGAGGGACACCCATTAAGAGGCGGTGCGGCGACATAAACAAGGGGAAGGGCGGGGCTCGGGGCTCACTGGTCCAGGCGAACGATGTGTGGTGGAAAGGAGTGAAAACCTGTGAGTGAGTGGCGATGCTTCCCACTCGTGTGTGTGTGTGTGTGTGTGTGTGTGTGTGTGTGTGTGTGTGTGTGTGTGTGTGTGTGTGTGTGTGTGTGTGTGTGGTGTGGTGTGGTGTGGTGTGTGTGTGTGTGTGTGTGTGTGTGTGTGTGTGTGTGTGTGTGTGTGTGTGTGTGTGGTGTGGTGTGGTGTGGTGTGGTGTGGTGTGGTGTGGTGTGGTGTGGTGTGGTGTGTGTGTGTGTGTGTGTGTGTGTGTGTGTGTGTGTGTGTGTGTGGGGACGACATGTAAACAGTGCCAAACATCAAGAGGCCGCCTCCCAGTCCTCGCCCCTACGTAATGCCCTTCAGGCCTCCGTGACGTGTAGTGGTGCGCGCCTCTCGCCTCCTGCTGCAGGCTGTTGCTGTGTTGGTGCAGCGGTACAGTGGTGCAGCGGTGCAGTGTGGTGTTGAAGGAAGTAGTGGTGGTGTGGGAGGTGAGGTGTGGCGGGGTCTTCCTCCACCCACGTCCAGGCGATCCTCCCTCCCTTCCTTCCTCCCCTCACTCCCACTCTCGTCCTCTCTCTCTCCCTTCCGCCCTCCGACGTACTATTGGTGCCGCCAGTGTTGGCTGCCCGGGAGGGATTTCTCGAGGTGTTCCCCTGCCCTGCACGGCGCCTCTAGGAATATTTACTGGCAGGAATTGGGCTCTTGGTGTGCGGAGGGCGGCGTGCGAGGCCCAGCGGTGCAGGTAAGGCGAGCTGATTTGTAGATCACATTAGAGGCTCATTTCTTTTGAATGGCGGTGCATACGTCGCTGAACGTAGGCTATTCTTGGCTCGGGTGTCACGGTGACGAGTGGATGAGTAGTGCAGTGCCTTGCCCCTTCACCAGGGTGGCTTGGTGCTGACCAGCTGCAGGTACAGATTAGTGTGAGACGTGCAATCAGAGAAGGCACCGACTCGTGAGGTTGTGGTGGGTTGGTTTACGTTGTGTAAAACTGAGATGTGGCAACCCCGCTGGGCACAAGTTCATGAATGGGTGGGTTGGGCACTGGGCCGCGCTCCGTTGCCACTACTTTCTCGTGCACCACAACACAGCCCGAGGCACCTTGTGCAGATTTGCTGTGTGTAGCCAGTCATTAGCCAGGTGTTCCACGCGTCGAACAA
>JAXIVD010000337.1:126063-131063 GCA_036785275.1 Cancer borealis | reverse complement strand
AGAAAAGAAAAGAAGGCAAAGAAAGACATAAAAAGAAAGGAAAAAAAAAAGATCTTAAAATGAATAAACTGCAATAAAATATCAGAAACCTCGAATACAAATTGTTCCATTCCTAGGAGCAGCATCAGGCAAGGAGAGAGCAGTACTTTGATTGGGGCGAGGTCGCGTTTCGCCTCGGGGCTGCCTGTCTTTACCGGAACAAAGGCTTTCCCTGCAGGACTTTCGCGGTCACACCTGAAAGCCGCACGCAACACACTGGTCCAAATATCCTTACCTTTCTACCTTCAACTATATCTCTCCTCAACCTCGATTCTTGGTAGTGGAAGGTCATCCAGCCTGGGAATAAAGATTGTTTGATATTCTCAGTTTTCTTTGGTATTGGTTTACGGCAAGACTCTCAACTCTTATAAGGTGTTCGTCGACGTCTTTGCTTTTGGAGTACCCGGCAGGAACCAGTACGTCGTTTTCTTTGTTGTTGTTTAGGGGGTATAGTAAGATTCGGATTGCTCCGCTGTCCAGCGACACACGTCCTCCTCCCCCATGTGGCCTGAACTCAAGGGTCTGAGTCCGATCAGACTGCCCGTGTTGTCGCTGCAACCACACTGTCTGCCCTACTAGAAGCGTGTGCAATGTACCCGCCGCCACGTTAGCTGTATGATTACCAACGCACAACATTGACGGGCTCAAGATAGCCCGTGTGTCCCATAGATGGGAACACGATAGACAACCAACCAACCAAGATTTGGTCATTTTGTTTATTTAATTAATTATTATTATTTTTTTTTTCTAGTTGTAGGAGAGGATTAATCACGTTTCTTTTCTTCCTTCCTTTCTTTGTGCTTATAGAAGGTCTTGCTCCTTCTTTTCTTATTTTCTTAGGATTGCACTTAAGACACAGCTAACTTTTTCTTTTCCTGTGGTGTATAGTAAGGTTTGATTTATTTGTATTCATTCATTTATTTTAATCTATTTATTTATTTATTATTATGACTTTATGTACTTTTTACTATTCTAAAAGGTGCATTTTCTTTGCACTACAAGACAACAAGATTCTGTTCATCGTTTACATGTGATTGCATTGGACTCGCTGCCCAAGAAGCTTCTCCTTGGTGTCCTGGTCTAGAGGTCAAGTGTTGCAGCTAAATCAAGTGTTGCGTGTTGACTGCTGAAACCCCGTGTTTTGTTGGCTCATGAAAACGACAGCTGTGTGTTATTATCTATTCTGATCACTAGCGTGTTTTTATTCCTGTTGGCACACTCTTCAAAGGACAACATTTATGAGACTTATTTTTTGAGGGGTGGGAACAGTTTATGTATTGTGTCATCAACTTAGTAAATATGTAAAAGAGAGAATAACACAGGCATGAGTGTATTCCATGTATTCACCTCCAACAAGATATTTCCTCTGTTCATTGTATGTTAAATTAAGTAAGGAAATGCTATAAGAGTTTTATAGAGGAAATTTTGCTTCGAAAGTGGACATCTGTGAGTCTTCTGTAGCGATAAGAAGATAGCTTATACGAGGGGTTACACACACACACACACACACACACACACACACACACACACACACACACACACACACACACACACACACACACACACACACACACACACACACACACACACACACACACACACACACACACACACACACACACACACACACACACACACACACACACACACACACACACACACACACACACACACCATACGGAAGCAAGTTATTGTCATCGTTTCCATTATCTTCATACATATTTATACACAGATTCTCAGTACGGAAGATGTAAGAAAAGGGAGGAAGGAAAAAAAAGAAGAGGGGAAGGAAGAAGAAAAATATTAAGAAAAATAATGAGGAGGAAAAAAAGGAAGGAAAAGAGAAAAATAAATTAACAGAAAAGGAAGAAGAGATATATAATAATAATAATAAGAAAAATAGCAAGGGAAAGCATCAGTGTGTTCCAGTAAATGTCAGTCAGCTGTGTGTAGGTCGTAAAAGCTGTAACAATCAAGGATGCTGTGAAGGCAGTGAGTAAGTGAGAGAGAGAGAGAGAGAGTGAGTGAGTTAATGAATGAGAAAGAGAGTGAGTGAGTGAGTCCATGAGTAACAGACAAGTACACTCCTCTCACATGGATGTAGCAGTTGTGATGAGGATGCTGGTGGTGGTGATGAGTGTGTGATGAAGTGAGTGTTGAGTGGTGAAGGAGAGAAGAGTAGTGGTGGTGGTGGTGGTGGTGGTGGTGATAGTAACTGGTAATTTGCTCTCTTAATAGAAGTTTAAGTGGCGAAATGAAGTAATAAGGAATGAGTAAAGTGAGGAAAGTTTATCTCATTGTAGGTGAGAGAGAGAGAGAGAGAGAGAGAGAGAGAGAGAGAGAGAGAGAGAGAGAGAGAGAGAGAGAGAGAGAGAGAGAGAGAGAGAGAGAGAGAGAGAGAGAGAGAGAGAGAGAGAGAGAGAGAGAGAGAGAGAGAGAGAGAGAGAAAGAGTACAAAGGAGTACAAAGGAAGAACAGACAGCAACAGTCCTACTGGACCTAACGAGGCTGTCTGTTTAGCTACACTACTACTACTATAATATCTACGTGATAGAGACAAAAGGACAGCAAAGAAAGAGAGAGAGAGAGAGAGAGAGAGAGAGAGAGAGAGAGAGAGAGAGAGAGAGAGAGAGAGAGAGAGAGAGAGAGAGAGAGAGAGAGAGAGTATATATATTTATGGGGGGGGGGTAGTAGGGGGCTATATACCATCTGCAGCACCACACGTCTTAAATATTGACTCACAAATGCGTGCCTGGTGAGGATATTGGCCAAGGCACAAAGACCCTTCTCACCACACCATACACCACCACCACCACCACCAACACCACCACCACCACCACCACCACCACCACCACCACCACCACCACCACCACTGCCATCTCCACCACCATCACTGCCACTACCATTATCGATACTTCTACTTATACCACCACCACACTACCACCACCACCGCCGTTACCATTCTCACAACCACCACCAAAATCACCACCACCACACGACCACCACCACCGCCGTTACCATTCTCATAACCACCACCAACACCACCGCTCCTTCCACTTCCTCTTCACCACCACCACCACCACAGTCAGCCGTCGATCGAAACGAGTCATTTTAAGACACTTTAACATGTATTTTCTGCAAACATAGAATTCACGTGATATATTTATGAATCACATCATCAATTTGAAATCCACGCGGTACAGAGATATCGGTGTGTTCCTGCTGGGCGTCGGTACACAAGTGAATTAGTTACAACACTTAGAATTTGCTTGCATCGTATAGTTATTAGTTAAATCAGTCAAACTTAATACAGCACATGATCATTCCTGCAAATACATTTCATTCTCACTCACGGACCAGAAAGTATTGGATCAAACTGAGAAGTATTTGGTAACATTCTCAATTCATTCTTTCCGTGTTGTTGTGACGAATGAAATAACGTTTTGGCTTCCACTCTGATAAGACCTTGAGGATTCTAAAACATGAAGAAACACGATAAGCTGGATTAAATGTGTATAAACATAGATGTAGGTAGTGATGTGTATAAGAGAAGGTTGTGGTGGTGAGAACATTCATCTTTTCTACCTTTTTTTCAAGATGTTTTAGAGTTCTGTATAATAATGGGATTCAATTGGGAAAGAAAATCAGTAGACTGGCTGGATAGAGGAGGGTGATCTATGGGAAATTACTGTACTGATGATGAAAGTGGAGCTGCAGGACAGGTGGGAAGGACTTTGTATGGGAGGAAGGAAGGAAAAAAGGAAGGAAGGAAGAAAGGGAGGAAGAAAAACAAAGAAGAGGAGGAGGAGGAACTTTCTCTCTCTGTTATAGGCAGACTCAACAAATTACCATGTTGACTTCACGTGTACAGAGAGAAAGAGAAAGAGAAAGAGAGAGAAAAAAGACAAAAGAGGATAATGAGAAATCACTCTCTGACCCAATAGCCCTATCTCGTGTGTGTGTGTGTGTGTGTGTGTGTGTGTGTGTGTGTGTGTGTGTGTGTGTGTACCAGCTTTCGCCTCACGTGTATCCATGCTTTACCACAGTTGTTGATTACCTAACTCAGCAGACAGTCACAAACACTGCTAACACCGGGTTATACTATCTACTATAAAATATTCAGTCTTCTAAGTTATTCAAAATTCTAACACACTCTGACTGCAATATTTTTCTATCATTCTTTTTTCTTTTACTAATTTTCCATCCTCCAAAATTTCTAAGTCACGTAACACACCAAGGGATTCAGGTTCTTAGAGTCTTTCGTATAGGAGAAGTTTGTGCCACTCTTCCATTTTTATGTTTATTGTAAGAGGGTTAGTGTTGTTCCTGTCGTGGTGACCTATTTGGGGGAAGGTGTACGTGTGGTCAAGTGAGACACAGTTGGCTGGCAATGTTCAGATTCTATATGGCCTGCGTCTTCATTCGTGTATGTGTGTTATTGTGTGTGTGTGTGTGTGTGTGTGTGTGTGTGTGTGTGTGTGTGTGTGTGTGTGTGTGTGTGTGTATGTGTGTGTGTGTGTGTGTGTGTGTGTGTGTGTGTGTGTGTATGTGTGTGTGTGTGTGTGTGTGTGTGTGTGTGTGTGTGTGTGTGTGTGTGTGTTTCTTCAATGTTTGGTAAGAATGTTTGTCAAAGATTACGTTGATTCGAGTTTATTTTGTTCTGCACACACCTCATTGAGTTTATCTTTACGAAAACCTAAGTCATTGTAAAGATATTTTATCGAAACCTTATATCATCAATGAAAAAAATAAAAAAAACTTCCTTAAAAATCACTCCTTTTTCGCCAATCAAAATCACTTATGTTCACTCCACCATTACCTACGTTCTGTCTATAATATATACATTCCTTCCACCGATGAACCTTGAATGAAGCATTACAGTCTTGTCTAAGGTGCTCGCAGTGATCCCAGACACACTCCTTCCCTCCCGTCTCATGTCTTTATACCAGGTGGGACATTTG
>JAXIVD010000337.1:123131-125863 GCA_036785275.1 Cancer borealis | reverse complement strand
AGGACGCGCCACAAGGTTCCTTTAGAGGTGGTCGCGTCCCGCCTCCAATCCACTCCACTCCACTGAAACCTTATTAATTCTATTTTTTCTATTGTACTTTTTTTATTTTTTAGATTTTTTCTTACTCGTTCGTTAACTTTGGAACTAATTAACTTCTGGCGCTTTTACTTTCAACTATGACCTTTCCCTCATCAAGGATAAAGTCATCCATTATATAAAGTTTTCATGGAAAAAAAAACACCTTTTCTCAAGATTGTAGACTTTTCTTTACTGTTTTCAAAGGACAGAACCTCGATCTGCATACATAATCATATCATAAATTAATTTTTTTATAATGATAATATGTATAGCATGGCCGCCCCCACACATTGGGTACACACAAACTTTATATTTATGTAACTCTCTCTTTCTCTTTCTCTCTCTTTTTTTTTTTCTCTCTCTCTCTCTCTCTCTCTCTCTCTCTCTCTCTCTCTCTCTCTCTCTCTCTCTCTCTCTCTCTCTCTCTCTCTCTCTCTCTCTCTCTCTATATATTATATATATATATATATATATATATATATATATATATATATATATATATATATATATATATATCCCCAGCCTGCCGCCATGTTACCCCGAAGCTACATTTACTTATCATCTTCGGGCACCAAGTCGTCCCTTCCCTTGAGACTCCCACACTAAGATAACACCAAGAGAGAAACATAACCACGGTCGTTTGTTGTCCTGCCATCGTGTTTGCCTTATCGTTCCACCTCTTGTGTCGGGAATGTGATCACCAAAATAACACTTACAAACACGCTCGATTCAAGGTTATTCGTTGCATTATTTCCCTCGCTGTCTCTCACAGTTCATTGTAGTGTTCCTTTTCTTGCTACCTTCTACAACTATTTTCACGGTGACTGTTCCTCTGAACTTGTTAACTATATGTCATTCAACCTTTCCTGCAGTTCCATCACACAAGACGTTCTACTTAGTCTCATCCTCATTGTGTTCGTTTTAGTAATGCAAGATTCAAACAATATCTTCATCCTTTCACCCACTACACTACATTATGAGGTTTGACATAGTATACCTTTCTCTGTTCTTCCACCTTCCTACAAAATTGACTCCTTTAAAACTCGGTCATGTTGGAAACCTAATTGACTTGCTATTTGTTACACTCCAGCTTACTTTCCCATTTCATAAACTCTTTCACAGCCACTCGCCAACCTGCCTCTGATGTAAGGAAATCAATATAGGCGGTGCAGGTTATTAACGTAAACACAAGTCTATCCCTCCACTAAGGATCTGGTACTTGATGCAGGTGTTTAACGGACAATAAACATGCAGAGTCGTCGATGACTGCAGAAGGCGTGTTTTCCTTCTCCGTCTGAACCCTATATGCCTCGATCAGATGTTTGTCTCATAACGTCACAACCAGACCTGTTTATGTGTTTTGAATGGAAAGCCAGAAAATATTGATGGTTTTGAGACAGCCGTGTGCGAGAGTAACTAATGAATTACTGTCTGTAACTTCTGAAGACCCTCTCATTACCATAACCATTCCTACATAACAATTGTAGTAAGTCAACACGTTTGGTATATCATAGAAATAAATAATGGATCACAATATGTTGAAACCATCGCCGGAGAAGGATCAGGAAGTCGAGAAGATAGACAGACTCTTGGTCGTGAAAAGATGACTGATAAGAGCAAAGGCGACACACAGATTATGACATCTGACTCCCCTTCATGGCGGCAGCACCAGCAGTCACCTCGTGGTGAAGCGTCAACACAATGCTATTTACGTTTCACTGAAAGTGACATGAAAAAGAAATTCGTAATGACGTGTTTGGCTGAAAATAAGGAAGACATCAAACAGTAACATTTTGTCGCATTTTTGGAAGTAAAACACAGAGCTGCTGTGTATTTTGTGCTAAACTGTCTCTTACTGTATGGCCGGATTAGTGACATCTCATTTCCAAGCCTTAAGATTATATAAAAAAAAAAAAATGTGCAATACGATACATGGTTGTACACATTTTTGCAAAACTTTCAGTATTACTTTGAAACATTCGTTGTGGTATGTTACTGCAATAACTCCAATGCATTACGTGGTCTGCTGACTGCCGGCGGAGGGCGAGTAGACAGGCAGCGTCTGTGGTCCAAAAGTACTAACTACAGTGCAAGACGAAACGCTGTGGTGACAATTTGAAGATTCCTCTTGTTTTGAGACTCAACTGTTAATGACAATAACTGTTTTTTGACATCGCGACTTTGAGGTGAATAGTGGCATACATGCGGGCACTGCATGGCATCACTGGTTCAGTGCCCAGCAGGCAGTGTCGTGGCCGGTGTGGGGCAAAGCCGCGGTGACGAGCAGTATGGGAGGACGAGGCGGCCTTCGTGGGCGGAGCGAGAACCCTCACCACCTGCTCCCCACTGATTGGATGGCAGCTTCAAATACATAACAAGGTAATTCTATTTTCCCTGCAGGCGCCCTGAACTCCTGCCAAAGCCTTATTTGCACAAGGATTTAGAGACCTCGTTAAGCTGGAAACAAGAGGTCACATTCTCCAGAATTTCGGAGAGGACACAGGCCTTTCCGGCATCACAATCGAACAACAACGGTGGAATCCGCACACTGTTCTACGTGCCTGTGGTGCGTGTCTGTGCTGTGGACCTGTGCTGTGGTGCAGACCTGTGGTGCGAACCTGTGCTGTGGTGCAGACCTGTGCTGCGGTGCGAAC
>JAXIVD010000337.1:105631-110631 GCA_036785275.1 Cancer borealis | reverse complement strand
CTCCACCAACTACAAGTCATTCTAACTGTTTGTCACGATCGGTCGTATATATATTTTTTCTCTTTTTGATCGAAGTGATTTTGTCTTATTGACACTTAGTAATCCAACTGTTGTTGTTTATTAATCGTTGTCTCGTCAGAGTATTTCTTAAACTCTTTTCACCTTCGGTATGGTCAGAATGACAGTGTTGATGAGGATCGCACCAAAGAATGATAACACCAGACTGTTTCATCACACTGTGCCTAAATAAACGATGCAGCCGTGTCACCTCAACCCATACTTACCATGCATCAAAACCTCACAGACGAGAAGCAGAAAAATTTACTGTAGTGAAGAAGGTAATAGAGCATTGTTCAAACACTTATACATAAGCAACGTTCTTCACACTCAGCAGTACACTCACACTTTTTAAGTGTTTGACATTGTTCTGCTTTGGCTCTTAGTTCAGTCCAGGGAAGAGTGAATGTGTGATCGTGATTAGTTTGCCTGCAGCAGGGGATGCTGAGTGATGGCAGTGCTGGGCTTCGTCTGGTGATACTTGCCCCATATGTGCCTCGCCTCATTTGCGACTCGTTGAATGTGGTGCACATATATATGAGCTCCTCGCGTGGGAGGGATTGCATTATACTGTCTGTTCTTTACAGCAAACATTACATTCTGGCTTTTATTTACATTTACATGCGTCACCAAACTGGATCATCATAGAGCAGAGCCACGTATTGTTCTATTAGTGAAATGTCATCTTCTATGAATTCCGCACAAGGTTCTGACACATGACGAAATGTGTCACTGGCGTGAAGAAAAATGATAATCCACTCCTCTTCTCCCTAAGCTTATCAACTTACCAGGCATGACAATCTCCTTCCCACTTGTACTGCCTCTAGGTCACAGCAAGCATCTGTGCAGCATTAAGTTAGGTCAGGAGTGAGGGCCTGAGGACCAGCAGCCAGCAGCCCACGTCACTACTACCACACGAGACACGTCACACATCAACGTGACATTGACGATAATTGCAGTAAAAAAAAATAAAACAGTTACGAGAACACAGCCAAGGATGATGCAAGTGAGAGGCTTGCGAGGACGGCAGGACGAGGTCGAGGTCGAGCTGTTCATTGGCATGAAGGGAGGCGCTGTGTCTCACGACGATGGCAAAAGGTTCTCATGGTACAGCTTTAGGGAAGAGAATCCGCTGTGTTCTATGAGGCTCGCGGCGAAGAAGCGACCCGTGCATTTATGGCTGCTGCACCACGGTGTGTGTGTGTGTGTGTGTGTGTGTGTGTGTGTGTGTGTGTGTGTGTGTGTGTGTGTGTGTGTGTGTGTGTGTGTGTGTGCGAGCTTGCGTGCGTGCGCGATTGCGTGCGTGCATGCGTGCGTGCCTGAGTATGTGTGTATGTGCGCGTTCGCGTGCGTGCGTGCGTGCGTGCGTGCGTGCGTGTGTGTCATCTATGTCATTCTACGTCATCGCGTAGAATAGTATATAAGACTCTTAACCCTGATCTTACTGTAGATAAGGTGTACTGTGAGAAGAACTACTTGAAGGAGATGCATAGGATATCATATAGTCAATTTCGAGTTAGTAGACACTGGTTAGCGATAGAGACGGGTCGCTGGAATAGGAGAGGACGCGGGCGATTACCTGTGGAGGAACGATTGTGCCCGTGTGGTGCCATACAGACTGAACTGCATGTGTTGGAGGCGTGCCCACTCACAGGCATCGTTCGTACCCACTATGGCTTTGTCTCTTGGCATCAGTTAATGCATCACCGGGAACAATTTGATGCTACCGAAATAGTATATACAATATTATCGAAGTTTAGCTAAGTTCTTCATTCATTTGCTTACTGCTTTCCATTGCCGAGATGTTACTTATCAATAAATATTCCGGTTCTTCATATATATTTTTTTTCAGTTAAATGTGTTTTAAAACAAATTTACCTTTCAAGTTTAATGTTCCGGAACCTTTTGTTTACATATATTATAGGGTAATTCACATATATTATAGTGTAATTTTAAATATATGAGTTGCATTTTAGTGTAGTTTTAAATTTATTTTGTGTTGTATTGTACAACAATTTTGAAGATTTTTTGGAATGTATTTTAGTGTATTTTTAAATATACATTGTGTTGTATTGTAAATAATTCTAAAGATATTTTGTATTGTGTTTTAGTGTTTTTTATTTTTTCAATGTTTTGTGTTGTATTTTAGGGTTATTTCAAGACATTTAGTATTGTATTGACTGAATTTTGGGATAATATAATTGTGTTACATTTTAGTGTATTTGAGAAGTTATTATGTGTCATAATGATTCTAATTAGGGCTGCCACAGAATATTTATATATATATATATATATATATATATATATATATATATATATATATATATATAAATCAATAAAAATCTGAATCTGAATCTGTGTGTGTGTGTGTGTGTGTGTGTGTGTGTGTGTGTGTGTGTGTGTGTGTGTGTGTGTGTGTGTGTGTGTGTGTGTAACTCTGTCGTCCTGCAGTAACTTGACGGACGAGAAGGAAAAAGGTAATGTACTTGATCTCATTACATTCACTGTCACTTTATCATTTCGAGTTTTGAACGTATTGAAACTTCTGGAAATCATGTTTTGTTATTGTGTAGGCAGGCACCATTTGAGTGTGACCTGCCTCACGGCCTACCTTTTCCAGGAAAACTACTGATTTTATTGTCTAGCTCTGTCTTGTTCTTCCTTTAATCTCCTTAACATTCCTTCCCAAGCAGATAATTCTCCAACACTGCGATCGATCCCAGTCATAAGTCATAACACAATACTGCTGCTGCTGCTGCTGCTGCCTGTGACGGTGTGACCAACGAAACCAAGACACACATACTGGCTAACAAACACTCCTCACAAACATGTTCACCCAATCACAACACAGAAAAAAAATTAGGCACACGAGGGTAAATCCTTTTCACACACACACACACACACACACACACACACACACACACACACACACACACACACACACACACACACACACACACAGACACAGACACAGACACACACACACACACACACACACACACACACACACACACACACACACACACACACACACACAAGGCCGATGATTTATTTATCTTTTTTATTTTTAATGAGTGTGGCATCAAAACAGTTGCCTGGCGTAGTGTAAGATGGGTTTTTGGTGTTTAAAAGAGAGGTTATGGTAGGTAGTAAACAAGGAAGAGGGAAAGTGAGGGGCAAATAGAAAGGATTGTTTGGGGTGGGGTTGAAAATAGAAGGAAGAGGAAGGGGAAAGTGAGGGAAAACATAGAAAAGATTGTTTTGGGTGGTTTAAAAGGGGGAAGAGGGAGGGGAAGGGGAAAGTGTGTGTGTCTATGTGTATGCATGGCAGGGGGAGGGTCTGTGTGTGCATGTCTATGTGCATGTGTGTGGGGGGGTGTCTGTGTGTGTATGGGGTGTGGGTGTGTGTGTGTGCGTGTGTGTGTGTGTGTGTGTGTGTGTGTGTGTGTGTGTGTGTGTGTGTGTGTGTGTGTGTGTGTGTTTGTGTGTGTGTGTGTGTATTTGTGTGTGTGTGTGTTTGTGTGTGTGTGTGTGTTTGTCTGTGTGTGTGTGTGTGTGTGTGTGTGTGTGTGTGTGTGTGTGTGTGTGTGTGTGTGTGTGTGTGTGTGTGTGTGTGTGTGTCCTTGCATTACAAACACAATCATTAAGTGTCATTACATTATAATGAGTTAAATAAAAGAATCATTATAGTGAAAACATTTATTAATGTAAAGTAAATGTTATGGACTTTTTTTTCTTTTCATAACTTTATCAACATTTATCAACAAAAAAAATAGATTTATTTTCCTTGTCCAGTTAATGACGGAAATAAAACAATTCCAATTTTTCATAATAATCCAATAAAGATCCATTAATATTGTACAGTTGAAGCCAACTGTCAAAATATTTCGTTTGCTTTGTTTTGTTGACCGTTCAGCCGCCACAGTGTTTGTGGTGATAATGTGGTGGGGGTGGTGGTGGTGGTGGTGGTCGGGCCTTGTCCTTGTTCTTGACCGCCTCCGCCTGGTGCAGGATGTCGTTGATGCAGGTCACGGCCTGCGCCACGCTGCCCCGCGGGCCGTGCGTGCGTGGTGGTCTTGGTGCCGCGGGACCTTCACCCGCACGTGCGGGAAGTGTGCGTGCAGCGTGGTGAGGGTGGCGCCCCCAGTCCCGATGATGTGGCGCCGCTGGTGTGGCTCCACCCTCACGGAGGCCACCACGTGCTGCTCCTTCTGCAGCACGGCCTCCAAGCACGACACTGCCGCCGCCACCTGGCCCGCAGGACCTCGCATCCTTACGGTGTGGTCCTTGAGGTCTTTTGTGGGCGGGACACTGACCCGCACGCCGCGGCACTCCGCCTCAATCCTGGCGATGGTGGTGCCCTTGGGGTCGATGATGTGGTACCGCATGGCCGGCGCCACTGTGAGGCAGGACTCCACAACCTGCTCACTCCAAGACTGTCGCACGGAGACTACCGCGGCCTGCGCCGGCACGGCTGTCTCATCGTGCACGGGCACGGCTTTCTCATCGTGCACGGGCACGGCGGTCTCATCGTGCACGGGCACGGCTTTCTCATCGTGCACGGGCACGGCGGTCTCATCGTGCACGGGCACGGCGGTCTCATCGTGCACGGGCACGGCTGTCTCATCGTGCACGGGCACGGCTGTCTCATGGTGCACGGGCAAGGCGGTCTCATCGTGCACGGGCACGGCGGTCTCATCGTACACGGGTACGGCGGTCTCATCGTGCACGGGCACGGCTGTCTCATTGTGCTCAGAGGCCTCATCGTGCACACACTCGTTCACTACACACACGGTGCCTTCTATGTCCGTCACAGTGTCAGCCTCGCACGTTGCCAAGTCCTGCTGCGTCACAGCCTCGTCACTAAGCACGTCACCATCCGTCACAGCCTCGTCACTATGCACGTGGTGAGCGGCGTCGTGCTGGTCACGTGCTGCACGTCA
>JAXIVD010000337.1:90726-95431 GCA_036785275.1 Cancer borealis | reverse complement strand
GTAGTAACCAAGGTAATTTAAGTGACATTGTAGAAGAATTAGATATTGCATGTAGCTCCTCCTCCTCCTCCTCCTCATCATCATCATCATCATCATCATCAGTAAACAGGTGTAATAACAGGTGTTCAGTAGGTGGTCAAATCAGATGACTTTCCCCTCTCAAGAAGGAGAAGGAGAAGGAGAAGGAGGAAGAGGAGGAGAAGGAGGAAGAGAAGGAAAAGGAGAAGAAAGAGGAGAAGGAGAAGAAGAAGGAGAAGGAGAAGGAGGAGGAGGAGGAGGAGAAGGAGGAGGAGGAGGAGGAGGAGGAGGAGGAGGAGGAGGAGGAGGAGGAGGAGGAGGAGGAGGAGGAGGAGGAGGAGGAGGAGTGGAGTGATTGCATCTTTCCTTCCCTTCTGTTGATGTTTGTGAAGTCAAGGATTTTGTCATTTTAACTTACTTGCATATTATTTTCCGGTTTTTTTCCCCTCTTCTTATTTTCAGCATTTTTACATTTATCGTTTTCAGTCCCAGAGATGTATTTATTTATGTCTCTTTTTCTATTATATTATCTTCATTTTTTAATCTTTTCCTTGATTTCGCGTTTAATTTTTCCTTTCAGTAGATAGAATGAGCTTTCCTTTTTAATATTTTTTTCTTCATATTTTTCTTTTTTTACCTAATTTTGCGTTTCTTCTTTTTCTTTTTAATATAATCAGTAAATTAAGGGAAGACGGGAAGGTTATGTGTGTTTGTGTGTGTGAGAGAGAGAGAGAGAGAGAGAGAGAGAGAGAGAGAGAGAGAGAGAGAGAGAGAGAGAGAGAGAGAGAAGAGAGAAGAGAGAGAGATAGGGTCGCTTCGTGTCTTTAAAGTTTTCTAATCAAGGTTCAGGATGTGTGGCTTGAAATCCTTGAAATCCTTATAGACAAGACGAGTCCTTGGTATGGTGTATGGTGATGCGTACACCTGATTGGTACTTACCTGTGGGGACGACTTGTGTACACCTGAAAGTGAGATTAAAAAAAAAAAGAGAAAAAGAAAAAGAAAAAAGAAAGGTGCTAGTTTCTCCTTTCTCATTCTGTTGTGGAGACGGTGGTGCAAAAAAAAAAAAAATGGTGATATGATCCTTTATTTCTCCCACACTTTCTCTTTTTTTTTTTTCTCTCTCTCTCTCTATTGGTATCATATAATTCTTTTGTATTTAGCAGAAGTAGTTTTTTTCCGCAGGTGTGTGACTGTATAGCTCACCTGTGTATACATAAGGACTCTTTACCTGCACGTCACAGGAGCTGCCTTGTGTAGGTCAACTCGCCTCCTGCAGCCTCCTTATTTTCTTATTTTCTTATGCTTCTGATGTTTCTAAAACCATTTATTTCTGGAACATAAGATAATATTTCCACACAGTTTACAGCGGCGCGCGAAACTGTGGAGGAAAAACACCTTGGGGAATTATTTTTTATGTATTTGTAAGTTTTTGAAAGCGTTAGGAAAGTAAACAGCATCACGGTGAGGCTGTTAACGTGACGGACAGATGGACGGACGGACGGAGGAAGGTCATCTAAGGGGAGGGGGGAGGGGATTTACTCTGGCAGGACTTTCACTCTCAGCTCCAGTGTAATGGGTCTCCCTGTTTTTTATCTGGTCGGGTGATGAAAAATAAAATGCTTGTCACGAGGCCGCAGCGAGGTGACGGTAATGTTTTGTTGCAGGTGACATGACTGTACGCATGGATGACGACGGATGTATGACGGATGTATGAATGTATGATGGATAGCGGAGAGTTAGGAAAGGGCTGAAGTGCATATAATGATTTTCTGTTTTTTTTTCTCTCACTCTCACTCTCCTCCGCCCCCCCACCCTTTGCCTGAATGTAATGGTCGTCACCAGATGTGTGGCACGACCTGTACTACTTAGTTATCCGCGGCATGTAAGGGAGACAGGTGTAGTAGAGAGGGAAAGGGAGATACGATCGTCCTATCCATAAACATAATATTTTACCGCCGTCATAAGCATCACCAAGGGGGGCGAGGCGAGGCGGTGCAGTGAAGTGTATAGGAATCAAGGGTGAATGCCAGGCCAAGTGAACGAGGCACCGCTCTACTGGGAACTCCGATCGAGGTTGTAATATTTCTCTGCAGTCACCCTAACCCCAGCGTCAACCTTTTCAGTGTCACCCTTTTCCTGGTTACATGTTCCTGAGTTACCTGATCCCTGAAGAGCAGGTTCAGTGGTGGAGCTAAATGAAAGTGTCCATTTTTATTATTTTCAACGACCTCTACTCAAGTCTTTTATGTATAATGAGGCAAGAACAAGATTTGAAGCAACACCCAGACGTTCGAATCATCGCGTGCTCGGAATTAGGGTTCAGACTGCTGCTTCATCGTTGCCACATCGAGAGAAAAAAAATCATGAAACCCAATTTTTTTTGTATTGTTAAGCATCAATGCATCCTGCGCCTATTTCAGACGTTGAATTAATGTAATGACGTCAAGAAAGGTGCAGGTGGTGGTTGTGAAAGGTAACCCTGATGAAAACTTGGCACGTATGTCCTCCCTTCTCCCTCCATCACCCCCACGCGGAGGAAGGAAGGAGGGAGGGAGGAGGGAAGGCGTCACGTAGCCTCGACCTGAGAGACATTGGAAGAGTCACGGAGGTAGAAATTATCAAAAGAAAAGTTTACCATACAGTGTAATTTGTGGCGAGCTTACCTGGGCACACCTGAAGACACTTACTATCGGGCATCACTTGTTTCTAGTCGTCACACGGGCAAGGAAGAAAAGAAAACAGCAACACAGCAAGTCGTCCCTGCCGCTGTGTGTTGAGCTCCGCCATGGCGTGCAACCCAACACAGGTGAGCCTCGTAGTAATCGATTCATATCATCTTAATCTGGTGGGTTTTTGTTCTCGCTTGAGTTGATGGGAGACTATTGAAGCAGTGAGTGCATTGTTGGTGAGGTGGCCTTGACTGTGACGCGATCAATGGAAAGTGAGTGAAGGCATAAATGAAGTTAACTATTGTATTAATATCTCAAAATGGTGGTTTTAAAAAGGATATTTCTTTTTCGCTGTTCATCCCTTAGAGTCTGTCTTGATTAGTATTGTCCTGTATAACACCACCACAAAAAATTAAAAAAAAATAGTTTGTAGTTTTAAAATAATGTGAAGAGACGAGGATACATGAAGTGTGTTAAGTGTGAGAACAAGGAGGTGGTTCCCTTGGCTGAGTATACTGTCCACACGGGGCAAGGGTGGGGCAGGGAAAGGACGTAAGGGTGAGGGCACGGTTCAGGCCGGGCATCACCACCACGTACGAGACAATGGGGTGAGGGAAGGGAAGGGCAATGGTTTGGTATGTCTATAGGTATTCATAGCATCTTGAGGTGATATTAGTACAGGCATTCCCCGTATTCCACCTGACCGTCATTCCTTAACGCACTTATTGAAAGCCTGACAAATTATAGCTTCTGGTTCGTAAAGGTTAAACTGATTATAGAGTTAAAGATGTGAGATCAGATAAGATGCACCTTTGTTCTGCGGTTCAATGCGTTGGATGAGTTCCTTGATGGGATTCTAATAGACTTACTTTCCCATTGACTCACCTGTGTGGCATGAAACACCTCATTAGCATCGCATTCATCTGTTTGCCTTGAAAGTGATAAGACCAATGATGGGCGGCGTGAGTTTGTTGGTGTGTGCGGATCAATTAGTGATGAGATGATTGTTGTAATTAATGTTACGGTTTGTAGGTAATTCTGGAGAATAAGTCCGTCACCCCGATTCCCCACCAAACCCCCCTATCCCTTCAAACAAGCTTGGGGAGAGCCTGGGGAATCGGGGTTTTTTTGGGGGGGGATGAAAAATAAGCGAAATATGGGCCTTCAAAATTGAAAAAATTTCGAAATTTAAAAAAAATTCGAAATTTCCTAATCTAACAATCTAGCAGAGGGGGCGCATCCCCCCCCTGCTAACCTAACCTAACCATAACCTAACCTAACCTGAACCTAACCTAACTTAACCTGAACCTAACCTAACCTAACCTGAACCTAACCTAACTTAACCTAACCTAACTTAACCTAACCAGGGGGAGCTGCGCCCCCCCTGTACCCCCCCCCGCTAGGACATTAACCTAACCTAACCTAACAGAAGGAGCTGCGCCTCCCCCTGGAATCCCCGTAGGACACTAACCTAACATAACAAAGGACATCCAAAATTATACCGTTATGACTTACCGGTGTAGTGTGGTTATTGTTAAAGCGATGGAGGTGGGTAGAGTTTCGCGGCTTCGTTGATAAACACGTGAAGCCTCTTTACATCTGCATACCTCATTTTGAACATTGCGGTCACTAAATAATCCACAAAGTGTCTTTTCCTCCTCCCAAACGCTGGCATTTTCCTTTTTAACTCCCTCCACTGTCTCATTAACAGTTTTAGTAACCCTTCATCTTCAAGGTGTAATCCACTGGACGCCATATCAACAAGTGACAGTGAGCCTGTATCGGTACACCTGACGTGTCCCTAAAACAAAAGAAAAGCGCGAATGGCAGTGACGGGTGGCATCGCGATTGGCGAGTTGAATTCTATAGATATCATGAAATCCTTATATCCCAGTCAAAAATAAAAGAAAATCAGTTCAGTGTTTACTTTAGAGAGAGAGGGAGCTCGCTGGACTTAGAAACTGTTGAATTTCGCCAGACTTTCGAGTGCTATTACGGCCACACTAGAAGTGAGC
>JAXIVD010000337.1:65726-88226 GCA_036785275.1 Cancer borealis | reverse complement strand
ATTCTTACTTTTATACTAAAACTTCTTATTTTCATTTAATATATTTTTTTATTTTACTTTTTTTCCATAAAGATTGTCTCCCTCCTCAAAGGATGAGGGACGGGCTAACTATGAGCCCGTCTGGGTATGGCATTAAATCAGTTGTTTACCGTGGAGGCGGGTGCGTGTGACATGTGTGCAGTAGGGTGACAACCTGTCCCTTAAAATAATGAATCGCTCCGTATTTCATAAGTATTCTGTATCAGGAGGAATTTAAGGTTGTCTGGACTAAATGCGAGGATATATTTCAGAACACATTTATCAGTCGAGTTGTCAGTAATATATTATTGAAGTTACATGTCTCTATAATTTCTAAATAATGTGACAAAAATGATTTCCCTTAAAAAAAAAAAACTAATTTAGAGGAAAGTGCCTGGAATACCCATATATCATGGATATTAGCTTTTCTATTGTCTACTGCTTAAGTCCTTCGGCCTTAACTTAACCATTTAAACAATACAATACGGAACAACTGGCATTCCGTATTGGTTCAAAACGGAACACAGCATCCCACTCTCCAATACGGAACAATTCCGTATTTTAAGGGATGGGTGGTCACCGTAGTTGTCACATCATTTCAAGATCTATTCATGTAGCATATACTTTGTTCCCATTTACTATAATTCATTTTTTATCTATCTGTATTTTGTTAACATTGATAGATTTATGTATTTCAAGACTTTTTACATCCATACACATTTCTTCCTTGCAAGTGATACTATAACACAGTAGCAAAGGTTCTCATAATTATTTGTCATCAGTCTCTCCAGGTTTATACATGTCTCAAAATACTTACTTTTACCTTCTCCATAACAGTACAAAAATGTTAGAGTTGTTGATCCCTGGAACACTCTCAGCCTCAGTAGTTCACTCAAGAACTCTAGATAGTCTCAAGTCCAAATAAAATGGAATTTGTGGAAAATCAAACACAAGGTTGGAAATCTAAGACATTTATTTTTTTCTAGGTATGTACTTATCTAGAAAACATGGGATGTGACGACGTAGCAACCATGTTGGATATGAAAATGGCACTCCGGTCGGTCCTCGTCTGCCTGTGATGCAATGCAATGCAGGAGCTATACAAATATCAAATGATAATACAACACTCCTCAGGCCATATCTGGGAGGTAACACCGGCTAGTACAAAAGAAGCCTACAACAAACATTTTCCTCGGTTGTAAATTACATTTTTTCAAAAGTAAAGCTTAGCTAGCCACCAAATTGTTGCTTTAAAATATAAAAATTCCCTTAGGTTTCCTTTAGTACAAAAAATAGTTCAATTATTTCAGTAATACATAATTTTATATATAGTAAAGCATCATGTAACTAGTTTTCTTTATCATTTTATTATAAATATGTAGCAGTGTTAAGGATGCATCGTGGCTGGATTGACATTCATTGTAAGTTCTGGTTCGTGACAGGCCATCATTTTTTCTTTGAAATTGTCTCTTGGAAAACTTAAGTATAGTACTTTGCTACCTTTTTGGGAAACAAACATTTAAAAATCATGACCATTCAGATTTCAGAAAAATTGTCATTCCTTCAACATGTGGGTTTCCATCACGAATTTTTCAAATTTTATTTATTTATATAAAGACAACAACTGAACTCATTTCGTTGGAGAAACCCCGTAAGCAAGACAAATAACAAAATTTATATGATTTCAGAAACCAAAAGAACACCGAGCCTCAAGTGGAAGATGAAACTGAAAACCAAGAGGTGAACCAAAGGATCCCCACCAGGCCTTATGGAAGCAGGAGTGCCAGCCTTGGCTAGCCCCGGCCAGCCCCTCCCACCAGTGGCAGAGAAAGTCATGGTGCAATGATGTGACTGAAGGTAAGTTTGGTTTATCGTTCTCGTCTGCATGATTGGGAAAGTTGTGTTGAGGCGGTCCAAGGTGGGACACTAAAAGGAAGACCTTGTTGATCAAGTGTTCCCCATGAGAGGTGACACGCCACTGGTCCCTGGCAGCTCTGGTGAAGCATGACAGCAGCTAAATGTAATGACTAACCACATCTTCAAAAATAATCATCAAATATCAATTTGTAAACTACAATTACTATACAGTGAAAATTATAGTTCCTTTTACAAACGTTTTCTACACATTTTACAAATTTTCCTCACTGCTACCTAAGGAGAAAAATTGACGAATTACAACTATGGAAAAGCTTCAAACATTACCGGACCATCAGCTTGGTCTTGCGTGACAAATGCATAAAGGAAGCATCAATATTACGTCCATAAGAACAACATTTACGCGCCTCGTTACAAGAAAGTTTACTGGAATTAACATGAATAGTTAGCCGGATGACCCACACCAAAGGAGACGGCTCCACTCCTAAAGCACATCGCCTTTCAAGAAAATATGACTATAATTCATCAAATCTATGAACTTTTAACTAATACTAATGAACTTCAAGCAACTATTGAATGACATACAAAATGCCAATGGTGTCTCACTGTACCAACTAAGAGCCTAATCACTTTCTAAGTGAGTCAATGTAGTGCATCTGTGTATACACTGGTGGTGACTTCACAAATGGAATACAAATTAAAACTATTATCTTAAGTACACATCATGTTATCTTTTACAGCAAGGAAACACAAGCAGAACACATCACCAAGAGCTTAACCAAAGCCACAGCCATCAATAATTATTTTTGAATTGCCCCTTTAACCTGAGGGAAGAAGAATGGAAATGGCAAAAAGTGTCCAATATGCTAAATTCCACCTGATGGCTCCAACATGGCAACTGTAAGGTTGTACAGCAACGTGACAATGAGGGACAAAATATATACAACTAGAGAACTCCATGAGTTTGATAAAATGAGTATGAGTACGTATATATAGATAATATGCAGTTATAACACAGACAACTTTAAACAGTAAGTAAAAACATAAAAATCTTTGAGATAAACACATTAAAGTATTTACAAAATGACAGGGACCGAAGGTTTTGGTGCCTACATATCGGCGACTGAGACAGACACGCAAGATTAAGACTTGTGGTCTCTGTAATATCACAATGGTAGTAACACAACCAGACCTTGTGGCATCACAACAACTCCACACAACACAAACCAACAATATACCAGGAATGATTTCAGTAGCTCTGCTACTTGCTAAGTATAGCAACATTTGTCCAAGATAGGAAAGGAAGAAATCATCACAAGCTGCAACAGTCTCCTTACTTCTTATTAGAGAGAGATTGCCGCGGCCCCGCCCATAAAACACACAAGTGTTGGAGGCACGTGTTGGTGCCACTTGCAGGTGCAGGGGGGCCAGCGGAGGGCCAACCCTAGGAGGTGCCTTCTTTCTCCTTGCCAGCCTTGAACAACTCTCTCTTTTCCTGAGCGGTGCGTCGAGACTCACGCTTACTGTCCTCCCGACGCAGGTCCTTGGTATCCCTGCGTCCACGGCTATCACTCCGGCCCTTATCCTTCCCTTCTGTGTGCTCCTTGTTGGGTCTTTTGTCTGTGGTGCAGCAGTGCTGGCCACCACCCTGAGCTGGGCCAGTGAGACGGCCCTCCTTGCCAGGCCCAGGAGTGGCCTCTGTGCTGGTCCCTGAGGGGGCTTGTCCATGCCCGCTCTGGGGGCTTTCACAAAAACTTGTCCGTGATGCTTCCTGCCGTTCAGGTGAATCCAGTTCCTCAGGAGCTTCCTCTAGAGGGCTGGTTGACAGTGCCGGTGGAAGGCTGACGGCACCGCTGTACCGCTGTGTCAGACCGCTGGTCCGCAGTACACCGGGCGTTTCGTAGTTGGGTGGTGACTGGCTAGTGATAGTAAGTCTTGGGGGGTTGTTGGTCAACTTGGGTGGAGAAGGAGTGGCTAAGGGGCTGATGGTAGCTGTTCCCTTTGCTTCAGCAGACCGAGGGTGGAGACGGTCCGGGGAGAGAGCGCGTCGCAACAGTGGAGATCCCGGCTCGGCACTCTTGGGACGGCCAAGACACTTCTTGGAAGCTGGGCCGGGCGTGAGTGAGGAACCGGGTGAGTAGGTCTGAGTGGTGTTGGAGGATCCAGGGCAATGGTGGTGATGATGGTGGTGGTGGTGATGGTGGTGGTGATGGACCAAGGGAGATGGGGACCTGGTTGGGGAGGCTGGCAGGGGTGAGGGGGAGGGAGTGCGTGCCAGAGGGGAGAGAGGTATGTGCCCTACTGACTTCCGTCTGTTTGGGGAGCGGAAACAGTTCACGTTGGTCACCTTGTGGTTGACAACATGGAGGGACGATGGCCTCTGGTGGAGGGTGGATGAACCAGCCGGGGAGTTCGGCACCGAGGATGTGGGGGAGGAGGAACCCGAGGAGTTGAGGGGTGACTGAACCTGCTCCACTGAGGGAGTAAAGAGTCTGGCGGTTGGTGGAGAGTGTGGTGACTTGCAGCGGGTGGGTGAACTGGGAATGCTGTCCTGGGAGGAGATGGAGCGATTGAGAGACTGGAAACTCCGGCTTGGTGTCAACATTGGAGGTGAACCTGAGGCGGCAAGCTGTGGGCCAGAACAGAACACGTCAACAAAGGAACAGGAAGGACTAACTTTCTTTTCCTATGAATGATTATGAAGTTCTATTTAAGTCAGAAAAAAAAATCTATTTTATTTAGTATTACAAGACTGAAATCAAAGTTAAATGAATAGCATAACTTATTAACTTGTGGCAAAATTACTTTATACATTCAATATTTTTGTGATTAATTTACAACATGAGTTAGACTACATAGCTATTTGTATCATGCATACATAGTATACAATTGACTCTTCTCATAGAGTTTGCAATGTACACACTTCTGTACTGACTATGGAGAGACTGTTTCCCCGGAGTACTCTACACTAAGCACTAAGCTGTACACTCAACACTATGATTAATACAACAAAAATCTACACCATCCACAAGCTGAGATGTACATTATTTACAGGAGGATGGGAGAGCAACACTCAGATGCACAGTGTGGCCGACGCCTGACCAGCCTCACCCCTGCCAGGCTACAACACAGCTGACCACTCAGTCAACACCACAACCACGCAGGGATCACCGCACCACTACACCCCAACTTGTACACAGGTGATGGTGATCTCATGACTTCATAATGGGTCAATAATGGTGTTAATTTGGTTATGGTTATCAGTATTTAGTAATAATTGATTTAGGGTTAATTTTGAAGATATCATGAAAATGCATTTCCTGTTACAAATATGAACTGAATATGTTGTAATTTTTCAACAAGATGATGATGGTGTTTTTAACATCTGCTAAATGGTTATTACTTCAAATCACATTTAGGAAGACCACAACCCAGGAATGCCTGACTGTGTTATGACTTGGCAAACCAATCCTTCCTCTAATGCTTAGTGTGCCACGGTAGTGCTGCTGCCTAGGAAGTGTTACACTAAAGGGAAACAAAATTCACAAAAACACCAACTCACTAATATGAATTCTAAACTTATTAATCTAGTAATTCTAACACTAAAATACACTCGCGTGGTACATAAAATACTACTTAGCACTTGATAAATTGCTTGATACCAATTGGATACCTTTTCTTGGTACTGTACTAAAATTTTCAATCATTTTTTTCTTCTTCAAAACCTTCAATTATTAGATAATTTATAAAAACTTGAGTCACAGTTTGGCCTGACACATAATGATTGTGTATTGCTTAACTGGTGGCTAGATTTGATGCCTGTTCCTAAAGACTTTCTCGTGGGATGGCCATGACAGAAGTCTCCACTGATTCCTGTCTTTACATTCCCTCCTTGCATGTTCTAATCCTTTCATTCTTCTTTCTTCCCTCTCTCATGTACTTTAGCACTTGTCCTTCCATTTCGCGGAAGGTCATTATCTTGCACCTGCCCCACCTACCATACTCATTCTATCGACGTGGCCAAAAACTAGAAGTCTTCCATTTGATAAACCTGTCTCAGCTCTTATTCTATATTAGCAATTAAAATCAACTGCTTCATTTTTACTCCCACCCATTTCTACCTCGAGTACTTGTAGACTGGAATAATGATCGCGTCTTTATAGAAACTCGTGCTATCCTACTTTCTTGTTAACTTACTATCTTGTGCATCCATTCAATCAGTCTCTCCTCCACACTGATATCTCAGCCATAAACCCATCCACTCCTGCTGCCTTTCCATTCTTCAAATTTCCCATAACTTTCATCCTTATCAATTGTATCTTGTTCACATACCCTCCCACCACCACACCACCACCTATCTTTATCATATACATCGCAATTACCAAGCCTTCACTATGTATATCTGATTAAATTTTGAAAGTATTCAATCTATTTTTCTTTCAATCTATTTTTTAATATGGCACTAAAATTATCCTCTTTTGCCTCTCCAGAAACTAGAGAGGAGGGCTGCTGCATCATCTAATGCCAGGACTCAGCACAGCAAGTAGTGATTAATAATTACATCCATGAACAAGTCAGGAGAGGATGAGAAGCGACTAATTGTGAGGTATGATTGGTCAACACTCCTGGTTGTTGAATGGAGGGGAAAGTAAGGGGTAGTAGGAAACAGAACCTGTACAAGGATGGAAGAGTACAAGCAACAAAACTAGTAATCGTAGCTATAGTAGTGAGAGTAGTGGTAGTGATAATAGTAAGGCTATGGCTGCATGAAAAGCACAACATCGTACCAAAGTAGCTGAGAACTGAGGCACAAAATCAGGAGATAAAACAGGAGCCGACTGAGGGGTACTCAGCTGCAAAAGAAACGAGTGAAATAGTCAATGCCCAGCGACCACCAGCCCAGCTGTCAGTGATGCACCAGTCAGGCACAGCAACACCTCAATAATTATATTCTTTGGTGATGTTATGCCAAAAATTCCATGGCATTTGGTTTTCATTGCAATTTCCAAATTCCAATAAATGTTTAACTTATGTTCTTCAGTAATGTGTTCAGGAAACATTATAGATTTCAAGATACTTTATAATTAATGAGGTTTTGCTGCACTGAAAAAGTAACCTTCCACCATCCTTAGTGATATTAAGAGGCAAATACTTGTAACTTAGTGATGTGATAAAGTGATCATGGTTATAAATAATTAAACCTAAAACACAAGGAAAATTTTAATCTATTTAAGTGGTGAAAAAACCTTGACTCCCGTGTGCAGGAAGGAACAAAAGGGACAACTGAACTAACAGCAACACAACTTTAGAAAGTAAAGCTGCATGATAATGATATGGTGGGCGATGCTTACTGTTGGATGGGATTATTATAATTTTGTGAGTATAATGTAAAGTGCTCAGGACTTCTGAGTTAATCCAAAAGCATTATGGTTAGCTGAAAATACACCAAGAGTGTATGTACTCAATCACCAGACCAAAAAAAGCCACTACCTTCCAGCATTCCATATTGAAGAGTTGGTTACTGAATAGGAAAAAAATAAAAGGGGATATTTGGCTATTTCAAAATTATTCTTTGTGCATTAATTCCCTTGAAAACTTGTTAATCCACAAAGGTGCAGACCATGAAGGGGAAACACGGCGCAGGTTAGCACCAACACCCTTGACTTTATACTATTGGCGGAAGGAAGGAGAAAATAGAAGGGAAGAGTAAGAAGTAACTGCAATTATGAAAAGGTAAAATTCACTTTAGTACTTCTTTAACTAGAAAACCAATTTCACTTGCTATCCTGAATGAACTTAATACAAATATCTAAAGTAATAAATACCAAAATAACCTGCATGAAAAAAAACTCATACAGCGAACACAATCTTAATGTAACTTAAGAAATAGAACTTGTTAGTTAATTTCATTACCACTATCCCATGCCTTCAATTTATACTTTATTTATAGTGCCTCGTCTCTGTATGTTGTGGCATATCCATTGACTCATTGACTTAGTTCATATAAAATCCATTAAACTTCACTCAACTCAATGTACTGAATATCATCATTATAATATATATATATATATATATATATATATATATATATATATATATATATATATATATATATATATATATATATATATATATATATATATATATATATATATATATATATTGGATGCATAGTTGAGCATCAATGAAGTAATGTTATGTGGCAGTGTTTAAGAGATTATAATGTTCTGCCATCAACTCATAATGATTCACCTGCCATGTCATGTCAACTCATATGCCACAACATACAGTATGCATAATGCCCTAAAATTAATTGTTCTTATAGAGACCGAGTGGAGTAAACAAACTTCTGGAGATAAGAGCTGGTCCTTACCTGCTGAATTTCCGCGGAAACTCTCTTGTTGGACACCTTCCGGAATAGTGAAGCTCTCCGTCTCTTTTCTGACTCCTTCTTGGAGCGCCGCGGTTTGGCTGCCGGCAGACGCTTGGCTAACTTGGATGCTCCCGGATGTCTCTTCCGCCCACCTGAGACCAAAGGATTAATAAACAAATGCTGTGCAACAATTTCATAACAGATTGAGAACATATACATCATCATCACAAACTGAAGCCCAAAGGTTTGACTTCAAATTATATTAAGTCACACCCCAATTTTAAGAGAGCCAATATTACCTAATAAATAAACCAAAACCAAATGAGGAATGGAGAAATGTGCATAAAAGCCTGACACTTGCAGCTTAAAGGAATCCCACCACCACCACCACCACCCACCTGCCCTGATGGAGGTCTGGTCAAGAGGCATTGAGCGGAGAGACACATGGTCGGTGGAACTCATGAGGAGTGTGACCACCTGGGTGTGGAACATTCCCTGGATTGGTTCCCCGTTGATGTGGGTGATGAGTTCTCCGCGACGCAGGCCGGCCTCAAACGCTGGACTCCGCTGGTCAACATCCTGGTGAGGCGAGGAAGGTTGAGACACACTAAGTGGTAAGTGGTCTTTACAAGGTTCATAACACATCACTAAATAAAACTTTCTTAGTCTATAAAAGTTCCCATAGATTTCCTATAACTTATGTCAATAAATTAAACATTAGTGACCAATTTTTTTTTTTTCCCCCAGATTCATTTTTGTCAAATTTTGATCAATAATTAATCCAACATGGCATCTATAAAGAATCCCTGAAGATGTGATTCCCATCCCTGCAGTACTCTTTAAACCCATCCTCCACCCTTACCATGACCAGGTGGTGCACAGTATAGTAGTCAGAGTCCCCGAAGTAGACTCTGATGGCTCGGATAGTGAAGCCGAAGCCCTGAGGACCCCGGCGGATGATAGTGGGAGGCTTCAGGGAGTTGACGAGGGGAGATATTTCTCTGGAGGGTGAAGCATCTCTGGAAGAAGCTGTACTGGAACCACCTGGAGACTGGATGGGCTGTGGGGAACAGTCATCTGTGGGGGAAACAATGGTATCAACATGAGGAAGCTGCTGAATTTTTCAGAATAGAACTGAGAACCCAATGTAATAACAACAGTTCTCTTTTACACAACCATTCCATCTTTCCTTCTAGTTGTGAATAGTGACGTTACAACCTTATACTTGTAGTCCAACACCATCACCCTTCACCATCGACATAACTGACCTGTTGGGATCATGAGGGAGAGTCCTGAGGCCGAGGCACTCTTGATCACCTGCCTCGTCCTCTGCTTGAAGGCCGGGGACGAGGGCGGAACGTTGAACTTTGGCATGGACAGTCTTTCCGAGGCTCCCGGCCGCTCGTCCACCGGTGACAGTTCCCGCAGACTTCCGCTCTCCATGCTTGAAAGGAACAAACTTAACCTTCAATTAAATGCTGAACTTATTTGTTGTTTTGTTCTTTGTATTTCCTGTGTTTGAGTCTAATTGGGGAAGTGGAGTTGTAGTGTGAGGGAAGGTGTGCATTGTGGATGTTGTTTGGTGTTTAATTAATGCTATCTTGTCTAATAAATGTCAAAGCAATATTTTTTTTAAATCCTAAGATGCTAAATATCAATCTTTGTTCACAAAACTCAAATAAACAAATTCAGAATACAGTTAACATCTACAATTAGTTTTACATTTCTAAGCAGCTACAAAATTCTGATTTAATGCTCCACAAATAAGAAAAGAAGGAATACTATACTATGCAGGCCAAAAAAATGCAAACAAACTTAAATTCACAAAATAAAACAAATCAAAACATATATCACTCTACAAGCACTAAAAGGAAACGAGTACAAGTCTATTGATGGTCCCTGACTGAACACAAGGGTCCCTCCCATCACCAATCTCACAAGAACGAGACCCAAGTGTTGATCCACTTCCTCAGGGTGTTTGCTTGCTCTACACCTCTACTGTTACTTCATACCTTAGCCAGTCTTCTTCTCCGGATATGGAGAATCTAGGCAGAGAATCTCTAGAGTGAGAGTGGAGTCGTCTTCTTCTCTGGACTTGGGGTGACACATCCTCGCTCTCAGTCTGTGAGGACTCTGGGGTGCTCTGACACACCGGCCCTCCCTCTAGCTTACCACCAGTCCTAATGATGGAGCACACCAACTTTATACTGCCGCTCAACATGGATTAAAGGAAATTAAACAAACTTAAAAACATGATTCAATTGACACAGAACAGAAAAAGAAGCGAGATGCACCACCTCAGCCAAGGAAACTTTCACTCACACATCTGGGGTCGCTGGAAGGTCCTGATTCTCCGTATCTGGAGTGTTCGTAGAGGACTCAAGGGTGGACCGCGAGGACTCTGATTGATCACTGTGTCCAGAGTCCCCTCGTGACACTGATTCACGAGGGTCAGCAGTTTCCTGTCCTCCCTCACTTGAAGCCTCAGTCTGTGTGGGCAATGTGGGTTGTTAAAATAATAAAAACTCTTAAAGCAAAGTATTTTTTTCTTTCCTCAGACACTCCTTCATGTTTTTAACTTGTACAATAATGTCCACACATCAATGATCAACTTGGTCAGTGTTGGATTGGTGAAGATCTTCATGAAATGTGGAACTTTGAGGCTTTACTTTTGTGTGGAATATTCTCGACACATCTACAATCCCAGTCTTGGGTGTAAATAAAATGATATACATAGCAAGAATCTGCAAATCAAAAATGAAAGGAATAAATTGTACTTTGATATTTGACAGTTATTGATCATTACATTACCTGGAAACTGGTGTCCAATTGTGGTACATCGGCAGAATGTGAAGACGTGATTTTGTGGTATCTTGGCGAGTATGAAGAGAAGGAAGGGTAGGCCCCACCCTCTCCCCCTTCCTCACTGTCTTCCTCCAACTCATGGTTGTACCGATCTAACCGAGCTGGAAGGAGGAGTTGTACATCAATAACCACACCAACTAATGCAAATACACTTCAGTTTTGGTCACAGGAGAGAGAGAGAGAGAGAGAGAGAGAGATAAAACCAGATCCACTCACTATCAAAGTAACTAGTGTCCTCTTCGTTACTCAGCTGTGGCACAAACTCGGCCTTTTGTCTCAAGAGTGAGTCCCAATCAATGGGGATGAAGAACACGTGTTCCTTCACCTCCATGGCGCCTCCCACTGTGCCGAGGCGATCCAGTGGTGAGTGGTGGAGCATGGCTGTGATGAGGTCCTTGGCATCCTCGGGTACGGGCCACTCCTCCTCGCTGGGCCACTCTATGTCATCGTTGACCGTGTGGGCGAACAGCTCCTCTGGTGTCTCCCCAAAGAAGGGAACGCACCCAATAAGGAACTCGTACAGGATGACACCCATTGCCCACCAGTCCACAGGCTTCCCGTACCCTTGCCTGAAATGAGACACTTTATTAATGACTTGAATTTGATACAGAAACATGGTAAAAGAGAGAGGATATTTATGCATGGTTTGTCTTCTTTGGGATGGCTTAAAAATAACCATCAAATCATAAGTTTACCTATAAATGTGGACAAAATCTACGATAACATCCAAATTTCTACACCAAGCCGATGCCTCTCTAAGACTGACCTCAAAATGACCTCTGGAGCAATGTACTCTGGCGTGCCAAACACCTGCTTGTCAGAAAACTGCCTTGTCTCCTTATCAATGTAACCTTCGTACAGGTTGGTGGCTAAGGACATGAGGCCCATCTTGCTGAGGCCAAAGTCTGTCAGCTTGATGTGGCCGAGGGCAGTGATGAGGAGGTTGTCTGGCTTGAGGTCTCGGTGAACAATACCATAACTGGAAGATAAAGGCAACGTATCATATAAAGCTTATCAATCATTTGGGTAATTAGGGGAACAATGCCTTAATAATGACCAAGATTATATTTGAAACACCTCAGTCAAGTTACAGTCCATGAGCTTACCTGTGTAAATATTCAACTGCCAGCACTGTCTCGGCAAAGTAGAACCTGGACATGTCTGCCGGAAGGGGACCCATGTTCTTGAGGAGTGTGGCACAGTCACCTCCTTCCACATACTCCATCACTAAACACAGATGCTTTTTGGTCTCAAAGCTGCAGATCATTGACACCACAAAGGGGTTGTCTGTGAAGCTCATGATGTCCCGCTCATTAAACACTTGTTCCACCTGAAGCAACAAGAGACCATTAGGCTGAAGATACTACAGTAAATGGTTAGTAATCAAAATCCCATTTGTTAATATGTGTGTGTGTGTGTGTGTGTGTGTTTGGTTGCATCATACCTGGTTGCGCAGCATGAGGTTGTGTTTGCTTATTTTCTTCATGGCGAAGCGTTCCTTACTGAGCTTGTGGCGGACGAGGTAGACGGCTCCGTACGCTCCATTGGATATCAACTTGATATTCTCATACTCCTCCTCCTTGGGTGAGGACTTGGAGGACGGGCTGGAGGAGTGTGTGGAAGACTGGCCCGGTGAGTACTCAGAGTTGGAGGTCTTCCGGGAGTTGGCACCACTTGCTGCACTCGTTCCGCTGCCGGTGCTGTCCTCAGCATCACCGTCAGCTGCCAGGTCATCACTCAGCTCTGAAAACAACAATTTGTGAGACAAGAGTGTAACGGTGGATGGTTAGCCACACTGAAGCCTCCAGTTCTCGTGATAATAAGTAACAATCATTAAAAAGATTGAACCTCTCCTCACCAGCCAAGGGATCCCTGTTGAGGCCCAGCTTGGTGATGATGTACTGTGGGATGTCTGTCTTGATGCCCTGGTTGGTCCTGGCTTGACCCTCCGCCTGCTCCAACAAGTGGTAGAACTCTTCTGGGTCAAATTCGAGACACTCTAGGAGGCGTGCCGGCCGGGAGACAATGAGCAGCAGCTTCTTGATGAGGGAAGTGAGGTGAGCTGCAGCATCAGGCGATTTGTCTTTCGTCTGTGGGATGTATATTTTGATAATCCACAGTGACAAAAACACCTCAAACTGCTTTATTATTTCAAGAAAACAAGTATACATTAACCAGTCTTTATCCAATGAACACCAGACAATATATAATTTTTTCCCCGGTACCACATATAAAACTGGAACTGCAAAACTAGAATCTGTGTATGTTGAGGGACAAGTGTACCAGAAAATATAAAAACTTCCAAAAACTTAAGCATTGAAAGGTATCTCTCTAAGAATTTGAGGAACTTCTCACCTCACAAAGAAGCTTCTCCAAATTTTCTGAAAGTTCATAGAAATATCTGCTGGTTATCAACTTTTCCTGAGACTTCTGAAGACTGTCTTTGGCCAACTCTATGACCTGATGGTGAACAAAGCGTGCGATGGCCACTCCGTCCTGGGCTATGTCTGGGTTCCCTTCCACCTCCATCACCTTGCTGTCCTCTATGAAGGTGTTGAGTCTCTCCTCCATCTGCTGCGTCGCCTGAGAGTAATGCAACAAGGAATCAGTATGTGTGTGTATTAGTGGTTTTGTTTCACCATTACTGTATTTCTTATGTTTTTGTTCATATTCAGGACCAATACATCAAAATACATATTGCACATATCACTTCGTTCTCTAGTTTTTCATTGTATTTCATTGATAGACAATTCAATTACTACTCAAGATAATGTTTGCTGATAAGTTGAGTGGTTATTATGGCTTCAAATAATAGTGTGGATCAGAAGCAGAAAACCAAAGGATGTTACAGTTTAAATAATCAGTGAATGGACTTTGTATTGACTCCTTGGTAAGTGAGGTGAAGATGAACCCCAAAGACTCACCTTGGGGAAGCGTTCCTTGTAGAGTGTGTTCATCATGATGATCTCATTGTCCACCACAGGGGAGCGTATTGGACTGCTGCATAAGGGGAACACAGAGGCTTCAGTATAAAGAACAACACTTTCTCTCAAGCACATGGCAAAATTTATGGCAGAGGGACAGATTAGTGTGGCATAAGAAAGAAATATTGATATCCCTTGTGCATGACATTGAAAAACCTGGTACGACTGCATCACAACTAATTCAATGCATGTCATCATTAACTACATACAAAAGCAACAAACCATTATTACATATTCATGGGTATAATTTTCTCCTGTTCTGGTGTGTAGGAAGTGAAGTGATTCCCTGACCCTGTAAAGGCTGACTAGGAGGCCACACCAAGGAAACACTAACACAATGATGGGTAATCCTTAAACATAGTAACAACTACCTTACTCCTCTACTAGGAACTATAAACTATAACTTATCTATGTTTCGTTATCTACAGAATAAGGAAGGAACTCCCTCCTTCCACTCCATACCTTTGAATACCTGATCCAAGAGGGAGAGGCTTGCAAGTTTCACTAAAATGTCTACATTCAGAGGTTATCTATTCTGTAACTTTTTCATATATAAAAATATCTACACTATGACCTAATGTTTGTTTACTTAACTCTAAATGCCATTTATTTTGTTCTTTGTACAATTGAGTTTTCAAGGCAAGTGTTCCTGAATACTTGGTCCAAAGTGATGTTCGAATAACTATGATTAGTTACAGTTTGAATGGCACTGTTTTACCTGAATACTTTTCATGTTTCATTACAAGGTCTGCTTCTAAAACTTGAGTAGATAAAATACAAATGGCATCTAGGCAACAATGTGAAATAATCTTCAGGCATGTTGTGATTATATTAAATAGTTTGAATTATTGGCACATCCATTGAAATATTAAGCCTTGTTTAGATGTAAACATACAACCATCCATTGGCCATATAAATAAACATTCATGCTTAATATATTATACAGAGTGAACCCATGCTGCTTTAATTGAAAGTCTACATAATCTGCAGTGTGGCTTTATAAGGCCTTTTAAAGATGCAGTGATTCACTTGTGTCATACAACCACTGAGTATCACATGTGTTGATGGAATGGCTAGAGGTTCCAGTGGCTGTACAACATGTGATGTGTTGAGTTAGTGTTGCACCTCATGGTAACAAGTGGACAATGACACACTTGGGAGACGTCGGAAGGACGTATATGCGTGACATGCACCAGAACTGGTGCCTTACGCATTATTGATCAGAATCAGAACTAAAAAAAAACTAAATCTGAATGAACATGTCAACAGAATATTATACACATTCTACTGTTACCAATTAATTTTTTTTTAAATTGTCGGCTCTCACAGTGGAATACATCTTACTCCAAGGGGTAAGATACGTAATACTGTGTTGAGGTAACTGCAGGACAAGAACTAACTTCCTAATGATGATAGTGATGATGATGATGACCAGAACAATAAGGATTATGTAACAACTTAATGACACCAAAATATCAAACTTGAAAATGGAAATGTTTGATGCTTTGAGCTTGGAAGTGACATCTGCCAAAGATAAATGATTAAAATGTTGGTGAAGGTGAACTAGTAATACACACTAACTGAGTGCCGTGGTAGTTTGATGTACTTAACAGTGTAGTACATGCCTGCGTGCACCATTAATGGCACCTAAGTAGTGCTTACAACTAGTCTGTACATCATTAATTTAATTGTCCACATCTGCACCACAACATCACAACAACAGCTCACTACACTAAGGTCTTCCTGTTTATTGTCAAACTAAAAACCAACAAGTAAAACTGGAAAAATAAAAACAAATATTCTTAAACACATGTTTTCTGTGTTCATGACCATCATCATTAAGGAAAGAGAATGAAAAACTGATGTGGTGACCAATCAATCAAGGAACATTGTGGATAAACATATAAAAGAATGTATTACAAAGGTGTTGGTGTGTGCATGTGAGGCCAAGTGAGGGTGAAGAGTGAAGGGTGTGAGGGTGTGACAACACCATGAGGCCACAGCCACAGCACGGCAGACACAGGCAGCACACACAGGGCGAGGAGGAAGCAATAACACAAAACATAATACTTAAAAAATAGCTGGAGAATGATTTACAGGACACTAGTTAAAGGTGGCGACAGGAAAATAAGAGTTTAGAGGATGGATATCTTACTCAAGTGTGGAGATGCACAGCCAGGCCAGACTAGAGCCGCACAAGGTGAGAAGAACAAAAAAAAAATTATCATCCAGTTAACTCATCATAAAGTGTAGAGTTTAAGTCACTAAAAGCAGCAAATTATGAATTTTTATTGTCTATCTGCTATCAAAAAGCTTGAAGAATTTACTGTCGCACAAAATTTTTAAAATCTGCCAATATCGTTGACTTGTGAAATGCCCATCAGGAAGTAAGGTTTGGGCAAGTTATCAGCACTGGAGGCAGAGTGCCATGAACCGGCATGAGTGGGAGAATGCAATCCCTTGTCTTGCTGGGCATGAAAAGGGGTTTACTGATCCCAACATTGCACTCGTCAAAAGAGGGAGAGAAGATTATTAAGTTGCAACCAAGAAAAAATCTTCTTGGGTGGATAAGAAACCTTCTTTTTACATGAAGATATATTCTTGGACAGAATCTGAGTCTCATATTACTATAATGAAATAAATGACTTTATTCAAAATAATTCACGTCAAATACACATCAGACTGATTTCCCAAAAAATTTAATCCATAGATCTTTGATATACTTTCACAAGAACTTACATTGGAGTGTATCAAGTGCAGTGGCTATCTATCTATACTGCTTTGCTGCAGCAAGTCAAGTTTTATGCAACAAGTTGAGTTTTGTTCAGCTGTACTTTGTCAAGCATTTGGTGCATTATGGCTTTGCGCATACACACAAGTACATTAACCCTTGCCCTCTGCTTAGCTGACACAGGCCATCACTATAGCAGCTTATGAAAACCAGCGTACTGCCAGACCACTTGCAAAATATCAACTGAAAAATATACCGAGTGCAACAGAGAGAAACGATAATAAAGATTTGGGAGGCGTCATGTTTGGTTTTGGAGAAGTGCAGGAGGAACACAGGTGGCGGTGGTGGTGGTGGTGGTGGGAGGGACAGAGAGAGGGAGGATGAGAGGATGGAGAGGCAGCAGGAGCCAACACTTACCTGAGGGAGCGTGAGCGAGGCCTATTCATGGGCGACCGCCTGCCATCTTCATCTATGGAAGGGTTGCTCTCACCGGAGGAAAAGTGTCGTGAGTGAGTGTGTCGGACTTCATCAACTGCCGGTGAGCCAATGTTGAAGTTGGCACCACCTGCAGCTGGACCAGCACCTCCAGTCGCCCCTTGACCCCCTATCTGGTGCAGCCTTTCCTGACTTGAACACTGGGACTGCAACACAAGGATTCAAAGCAATCAAAACAACACAACAACAACACTGGACATGACTCACAACACAAACAAGTGAAGTCGGATGAATGGATGAAGGATGACTTGAATGGGAGTGGCTCTGGATGGCTACGTACCGACACATTGGAGGAGCCGGGGGTGGTGCCGTACCCTGAGGACGGGAGGGACGCCACCGACCACCTCCGTCCGTCCCTGCTCTTGACGGGCGCGAACGCAAAGTGCTGGAGTGGGGACATGTTTCTGGGGGACTCCATGGGGCTGCCTGTGGGGGGGAATGAAGGGTAAGGTCAGGGTGAGCAGATAGAAGTGTAGATGAATAAAAGGAATGAGTAAATAAAAGTGAAAAAAAGTGAGGTAAGTCGAGATAAATACTATAATAAATCAGCAAATGGGATAACAGGAAGGTATGAAAGTGTGAATGAATAAATTAAGGAGTGTCAGGAGGAGGAAGAGGAGGAGGAGGAGGAGGAGGAAGAGGAGGAAACAACTTACTCTGACTGAGGGGAGAGTGGCATCGTGGAAGGGTTGGGGATGTGGTGGCGATGAAGCTCTTCCTTTGCCCCGGGACTCTGTTTCCCCGCCGCACCAAACTCAGCTCCTTCTGCAAATACAAAAGCAACACATTATAAACAAAGCAAAACATACATTTCTTAAGTGGGTAAGTATTCAACATTTCCTGAACAACAATGAGAAATATCATTGAGGTCTTTCTTGTAGTGCAGCATCATTATAATTATAGACAAGGTAGATTCAATGACACTGGCATACCATAATCTGAAAAAAAAAAAATTTTTTTTACCAAGCCAGTATTGCATCAGGAAGCCTTAAGAATACAAGGAACATAATTATAATGCCGAGCCATTGCCAAAGAAAATGGGTGTTTGATGTTTGCTTATGAGAAAGCCTTGCAGAGTACATAATGCCTAAAGACGCTTAACATTTTGAACGGGTGAAGGGAAAAGTGCAAGATAAGGATGTAGAAACTTTCAATAATTATACTTATGTTGTTCCCTCATTACCCAAGGATCATGAGGGAGGTAATCAGGTAGCACTCGATGGCAGTTTTTTCTCTTAACTCCACAAATGTTGCTGCTGCGATGACCAAAAGTACTAAATAGTCTAGTAGCAGCAAAGTATCACGAAAAAAAAAAAAATAAATAAAATAAATAAATAAAATAAAATAAAATAAAATAAATAAATAAAATAAAAACCCCGGTTCCTATAGCAATTAGGCAATAACAGCCAAGTCTCAGTCTATATATTTTTGACACAATGATTTTTCTTCTTCTTTCTCATTCAACCTTCTGTCAATCCCGCTTCCTACACCTGAGTAAGGAATCATTACAAGTGTGTCAGGCATGAGTGTGGTGCCATTACCAGCAGGACACAGCCACGAACACAACGTCCACTAACCACCTGAAATATTGCCACATCAAGAAGGCAACTCATTCAGCTGTACCAAAATGCCCTAAATGGTGCCATGACAACAACGTGCATGCACATTAATGTATTGAGGAGGTGTTATGAATTCAAAGTGTCTTGACCACCACACGTGTGTTCTTTATTACACTGTGTTGATAACTAAGGATTGATATATATCGCATGACTATCATTTATTCAGTACATATTTAAATTTCATAATTAATGTGTGTTTGATGGTAATGCAAGGATGGCCACAATGCATACTGCAACTTGTTGTCATGCTGAGTGTGAGTGTTGGCGTGATACAGTCTGGGGAAGCGCCTAGCAAGGTGGCTCCCATCAGGCCCTTGGAGCCACAAGTACTCCATCACCTTTATGGCCCATTACTCTGGCCGCCTCCCTGCTGCTGGGGACAAGGTAGCCAAGTGAAGTATTTTAGAACGCTTCTCCTTGATTTACTGAAGCAACCCAGGTTGATTTTAGATATCATAAAACAAGAATGTGGTGCCTCAAGGACACGTGTCGGCCACCACAGTTACAAGGTCAGGTGAATCAGGTAAGGTTATGGAGTGTTGTAATAAACAATTTCTGGTGCACAAGGAGGCAGTTCTTTTGCCAATAACTGGTTCTCAAAATGATGCAGTCATGCATTGCAGACATAACAAAGACTTGTGCCACCCCAGGGGTGCTTGGCGGCCCCGTCGGCGGTACCTTGAAGTGCATGAGGGAAGTGACTGGTAGAGGGAGATGAAGAGCGGCGCGGGAGGCAGCCTGCCGCAGCGTGGAGTCCGACACTGAGCGGGACATGCCCCGCCCGCCCACGGCCGATCCCGGAGACAGCGACTCAGCGTCGGGCGCACGGGGCCTCAGCGGCGGTAGCTGGTCGTCCGCCTCTCCAGTCACGCTGGCACCCTCGCCCGGCACGGATCCTGACCGCACAAGGGGCGAAGGTCCATGTGGCAGCGTGGGCGTGTGGGCGGCCATGGGCGTGGTGGGAGTGGAGCTGGCCTGCTGGTGGGAGGTGTGGTAGTGCCAGGAGCCCCCCATGCAGTATGCGCGGACGGGCGGGGGACCCAACACTGGGGCGGGTGCCGGGGAGCGCCGGCCACCCACCATCATCACCGAGGAGGCGCCCGCCGCCCCATGCGGCTGGCCTGCGGGGCGGGAGGGTGTTGGTGAGGGGGTGAGGGCTGAGGCAGCCTCGCAGTGCCCGCCGCTACGCCGCACCGCGCCAGACGAGCGAGAGAGGTTGTTTACCTTATGAGGACGAGGTGTTGGCATGGTTTTTTCATTACTTTGACAGGAAATGGTTTACAGGAACGCCTTTTACGTCAGTATATAAGTAGGAATATTTTCCGTATGCATGCATGGAACGCTGAGGGATTATCTAAGAATGAAGATAAAACTGGTCCGGTTGGGCACAGGATGGACACATACGCCGCGGCAGCATCACTGTGGTGCGAGGCCAACCACCACAACCTCGCTGGCTGGCGTGGCGCCGTCTTGGCGAACCAAGGGCACCAGACCAAAGGCCTCGCAGGACACCAGGCAGGAGGCGGATCGGGGCGGTGGAGGGTAAGCGGGGCGCGGCTCTAAGGCGACAAAAGGTGTTGTGGGGAGCACCGGGGCATGGGGAGTCGTGGGGGTGTCTGGGGTTGACAGGTAGGGATGAGGAGGGGAGGAGGGGCGGGGCAGCACACGCGAACTTACCTTGTGTCTGCCGCACGCCTGGGGCCGCAACAGCACGCCCAGGTCTAGCGGAGAGGGGAAGGAGGGCACCACGGGGGCGAACACGTGGTGCACCATTTGGCAGATGACGCACATCCTGACCCTGCCTCACGATGCTTCTTCCCTCCCGACGAATGATGGATGGATACACTTCCAGCTTTACGCTTTACACTTTACTCCTTCTATCCTTTATTTCTTCTTGGCCACGCCTTGTGAGGGACGTCTGCCTTCCCCCTTACCCTTGAGTACGGAGGTCACTAATCCACTGACAATGTTCTAAGTCCTTTGATTAGATCGTTCCGTAGCTTTTAGAGTGGTCCAAGCTGGTACAATACTTCAGGGCGAGGCTGACACTTTCATTACCTTCTGGACAACGCAAAGCTCGTTAAGGACGGAAGGTAAGCACAGGAAGACGTAGTGTGGCAGGGAAGGGAAGGGAAGGGAAGGGGAGGGAGATGAGGCATGAAGGCGAACATGGTGAGAGGGAAGGTAAAGGGAGCTTAGATGATGAGAGAGAGAGAGAGAGAGAGAGAGAGAGAGAGAGAGAGAGAGAGAGAGAGAGAGAGAGAGAGAGAGAGAGAGAGAGAGAGAGAGAGAGAGAGAGAAGAGAGAGAAAGAGAGAGAGAGAGAGATTGTTAGATAATACGGTACGAACCTCATTTCCCCTCCCTCCCCCGCCCATCACACGCTTCCCTACACGCCCATACACCTCGTTTTTTTTTTTTACCGTCTCGCTCCCGCCCATGAAATAGTTTTACCTTATTAAGAAATCACTTACGAAATAAAAAAAAAGATAAGGAAACAATAAATATAATAAATAACTTATCACACACACACACACACACACACACACACACACACACACACACACACACACACACACACACACAAGATAAACGGACATTACAAAACAACCGATGATTTATTTCCTATTTAATCATCAACTTTCAAAAGAGAGGATGAGATAATTTTCCTTAATTCTTCTTACTTGAATTTGGTTACATAAGAAAAATGTCAGTGTGTGTGTGTGTGTGTATAAACAATTTTCTTCCTCCTCTACGTACCTCCCATGCCTCTTAACACGTGCCTGACTCATATTCTTCCTCATCATCCCTTTTACACTCCTCCAAACACACACACGTCTCTAAATTAAGGAAGAGCGATGACGTGGCTCAGAAACATTGCAAATAAAAAAAGAAAGTGACACACGACTGAATAAGGGAAGGGAAGGGAAGGGAAGGGAAGGGAAGGGAAGAGAGGGGAAGGGAAGGAAAGGAAAGGGAAGGGAAGGAAAGGGAGATAGAATGAGGGGAGAAAACAGCTGTGTATGGTTTAAAGAAAAAGGGAAGAGGAAGGGGAGGCAAGGCAAGAAAGAGGAAATAGATAAAAGGATGGGAGAGGAGGGGAACAGAGGGGTTTTCTATGGGTAAGGAGAGGGGAATGGGCAAGACCAGAAGCCTCCTCCCCTCCCTTCCGTCCTTGGTGTGTGTGTGTGTGTGTGTGTGTGTGTGTGTGTGTGTGTGTGTGTGTACTGTACCACCAACATCAGATACAAGTGTTCTTCTCCATTGAACTTAATGAACTGCGTAGCATATTTTCGCTCTTGCTCTCTCTCTCTCTCTCTCTCTCTCTCTCTCTCTCTCTCTAACCTCGTCATTGCGTCACAAAAACAAGTGTCGCAGTTCATTGCATCTTCCTTCCCCTGGTGTTACCTCCTACAACAACAACTACTACTACTACTACTACTGCTTCTACTACTACTACTACTACTACTACTACTACTACTACTACTACTACTGTTACTACTACTACCACTACTACTGCAATGGCAAAGGTAAGTCGTAG